>KE504826.1:815885-829048 GCA_000441515.1 Elaeis oleifera
ATATATATATATATATATGTATATATATGTATATGCATATGCATATGCATATGTATATATATGTATGTGTATATATATATATGTGTGTGTGTGTAAGTGTCTGTGGGTGTATTATAAATATGTATATGTACATCTGTGTATGTGTGTGTATTGAAAGAATTAGCTTTCCTATTTTCTCAACTATGGCACTGATAGTTGTTTCTTCATTGGGTTTTATCCAGGTGAATATGTGGACATGGTTAAGGCAGGTATCATTGATCCACTGAAAGTGATTAGAACTGCATTGGTGGATGCTGCAAGGTAACTAATGATTTTCAACCTCTGTTTAGGTGTAGAAGCTTGCATCTTGCTTTGGTGAATTTGGAATAAGTATAAATGCATTACAGCACTCATATAGTAAAATTGGAAGAGATTGAAAAGCAGTTATATACATAAATCTAGTCAAGGTGTAGTTAAACCTTTTCTCTTGGGAGCATCACTGTTCTTCTATAAACTACAAATATTGTACACACACACACACATTAGAAGGTGTTACAATAAAAGACCCATAAAACCTGTTAGCAAAGGAAAGAATACATTATGCTATGTTTATAAGCAGGACATGGTAAAATTGGAATGAATGGAAATGGCATTTAATCAGCCCTGACATCGTAAAATTGGAAAAAATGGAAATGCAGTTAATATATAATCTAGCAAAGATAGTATAGATTTTTCTTGGGAGCAGAAGCAAATATTTATAAAGTTATAAAGAAAGAGATGCTAGATGGCTTCCTATAATAAAAGACGCATTTAAAGATGATAGAAACTGCTACCAAAGGATGGAGTACATGTTGCTATACCTGCATGCAGAACTCCTGCATCTACTGGTTTAAATATTCTTTCCAAAACACATATTTGTCCTTGAACTTCTTCCTGGATCCCAGTGCATTTTGCCATTTGAAGAAGCTTTGGATTTTCTGTTTAAGGTTCTACATCTCCTGGTGAGGTTTTGACTTTTCCAGCACCAGTCAGATTTTAGTTTCACAATCCTATACAATGGTCACCCACTGAAGGCTTGGATATCATGGTACCCGTGGTCCCATTAACATCCTTTAAACAATGCTTTGTTTGCCCTTCAGTGAAACATATGCTGGGACTTGGACAATGGTGGCTGCTTGCCTTCAATGTCCAAATAGCATCATCTTGCAGTTCTTCCAAATTCATTATGTCCAAAATGGATTCTGAATTCATGATGTCCAAAATGGATTTGTTACCTTTGTAAGAAACATATAAAAATGCACTGGAACTGTTTTATTTCTAGGCCTATATGTGTAATTAAAGCATCTATTCTTTATATCTTTACAACTGTTAAATCTGTTTAGTTGCTCACTCTTTAGTCTAGCTATAGATTGTCAATGCATACGCTTCTCACAGTTTGAGGTATACAACTTGAATGTGTAGTTTAAGTATACCAATACTAAATGTTTAAGTGTAACAACTTTGTTAGTGGCATATGCTTCTGTGTCACTAGTTGACTGTATCTGTTATTATGCACTTAAGTTATTTTATGGAGTTACTATTATTATTTGAAATGGCTGCACCGCATATGCTAATAATATGTGTTCAGATGCCATATGCCATTTCTTTCAATCCATTCCCCAAAACTTTTAGCAAATGCCAAATCAAATTTCAGCCAAATCAAAACGAGAATTTTTTCAGACTGATGATGACCCTTTCGGTAGCTTCTATCCTTGGTGAATACAAGGATAGAATTTTCTTAGTGGGTTCAGGTACTCATTAAAGACACTTATAATAGTCCTCACAATAGTTTCTCCCGTATTAACCATTTGTTTTATTGTGCTGCAGTGTATCATCGTTGATGACTACGACTGAGGCTGTTGTTGTGGAGCTCCCAAAAGACGAGAAGGATGTTCCTGCCCCGGGTGGAGGCATGGGAGGAATGGATTACTAAAATTCTTTTCAAGAAGTTCCAAAATCACAGAGAATCTAGATTAGGATTTTGAATGTGTAATCCTGTGTCATAGGTTTTGTGCTGAACTGGCGGCATCAATTAATGTAATAACAGAGGAAAACAGTTGTGTTATTGGAAACTAGTGTTTCCGCTGCCAAAACTTGATTGTTACAAGCACTACCCAAATTTTTCCTTGCTGAGGAATGAACCAGGTTTTTCAGTTCATTCGGGTTCTTGCAGCCTTGGAAACTAGAACTCTACACCAGTTCAGGCAACTCTCTTAAATTCTTGATGTTCCTCTCCTTACATTATGTAATTGCACAGTGATTTGTAGGATTGCTAAAATTTTATCTGTGTCTGCAGTCTTTGGTCATAAAAACTCCAACAACAATAACGATCTAGGAGCTATTCAGATGCCTCGTCACTGACAGTGGTGGAACGGCGGTAAGGAAAGCTGGAGAACTGTATCCGGTCTTGTCCCCACTATTTGAGAATTCTAAGATTCCAAATCCTGGCATTCGTTGAATGCTTGCTCGAGTGAGATAAAAGGCATCTAAAGTATTTCTCTGGCAATTTGTATCATTTAAATGAGTATTTTGTTCTGTAATCCTTGTGTTATAGGCGGAGTGATGCTATCGTTCCTCATTGCATTGGAACGGATGTAGAGGGGAGAAACTCTAATCCGCGTTCATTGTTCTGCTTTCTACTTGTGTGGTCGGGAACAGACACTGTATCTCCTATGTGCTTGTATTTGACATTGTAAGCAGATTAGTATGATCCCTGCAAGTTTTGAAACGATTATTGCGGTGGGCAAGATCATTACATCCATGTGTAAAGATCGTGCTACAGACCAAACGAAAAAGGGATCTCTCACAGTTGCATTGTTGAAATTATCTTCAGCCGTGACCATTTTGCTATGCTTTCATATACTCATTGACCATTCAGTTTATTGCTAATGTAAAAATTGAGCTTTGTTCCGTTGATTAATCAAATCGTATATCAAGTAACGGCATGGAGGTTTAGCTCACCGCATGGCAGGGGGAAACCTAGAAGCATATGTTCTTACGGACCATGGTTACGATGCATAGAAAATCGGTGCTCCTGCCTCAGTTTTTTCTGCATTCAATTTTTCTTGTCCTTTGAACGAAGATGGTCTCCCATCGGCTTCATTGAGAAGATGAAGTATATGCTTGCGCCCCGGCTAGGGAAAGTAATAAAGAAGGTGGTGAGAAGGGAATATGTGGTAGGGTGATCAGTGTAGATATAGCCTCTCTCTGGAGGATCCACGGAACCTTGAGTTCAATCTCTTTTGCTGTAGGAATCCAATCAGAAATTATATTAGGGCCCATGCCTGGTGCCACGTCCCTTCCTCTCTAGCGGTATTCTCCAGAGGACGGCTGCCATCGCAAGATCCCAAGTGGTCCTATCTTCTTGGGTGGATTGATGCCTCTATCGAAAGCAACCAGCACCACGTATCCATCCCTGGCTAGTAGCCAGTTTGTGTGTAAAGCCCAGCGGAAGATCCTAGTCTTTAAACTATATTTAACAGCAAACACATGCCTACCTTTCTGCAGGCCTTACCAGAATTGTGATCCTGAGGTTGGTCGTCATCCCAATGATCCAGCGAGAGCCTGCTCACCCGAGTGCAAGCAATGGACTATGAGTTCCTTCCATAATGCCGCTCCACCTTTAAAAGTCCTACACCACCACCATCATGGCAACATTTTATTGAGCTTTTGCTGCATTCTTAATCTCAGGTCCTACAGTGAACATAACTTCTTCATCATTCATGCTGGCATTTATCTTATGCTCCTTGATTAAGGGTAGAAACACTGCCCCCCGTGACTGCACATATTAGGAATCTTAGAGGTTCGCCATCATGAGATCCGGATTGAACCTCATGTATCGCTAGATCAAGCCAACCTTCGATGATCATTGTACTTTCATACACAACCTTGAATAATTATATCAGCTGGAGACACCTTGGGACACAATGTGCTAGATCATCATACAGACACTTAACTTTGGAGGTGCAATGAAGAAAATGAAACATGAAGCTGGAATTGGTAGCACAATGTTCCACATATGCAGCCATCGGATTCTAATAGTTATACAGTAATTACATGAAACAAATAATATAACTAATCAAAACATTTATTTTCAGCATTTAGTTAATATTCAAGTTTCATCAGTGATATCTATGGTACCAGTATTCTGTGGGATATGTAATAATTCATGTTTGAAGTGGTACTGTTTGTTCTATCTGGAATGCTCACACTATGTTTGAAATCAGCACCAGGAGCTTGTATCTTGCAGGGAGTGACATAATAATCCTCATATCAAGTTTTAAATAGTCTCTGTTTGAAGGACACGTACAGGCATTAATTCTATGTAGAATAAATAATACAAGGAAGAAACGCCGACATGCATGATTAGGCTCAAACCCAAAACTTTTAAGCTTTTGCAAGAAGTTGATTCAGACATGCATCAAAGTCAATCATATGTTTGAAATGTAAATACGATAGTTTTGATTGTTACTGAGTGGTTCTCTCTCTCTCCAAGTAAATGGAGAAGAGTGTGGACCCATTCCTGGTTTTATTAAATTGGACAAAATGTACAGAGGAAGCTAAGATCTCATAGACCCTGGGTTGGCCAAAAGAATGGCAATACAAGAGAGGGAATAAACTGCCTGCATGACAAGACTAAGCAGAGGTAGGATTGAGACAAACGTTTTCACTAGAGGTAGGCTTCTGAAGATACTAACCGTGTTTAGCACAAGAGCAGCAGCAAAGCAATGCTTACGGAGGAACCCACAACGACTTCTTTCTTTACAAATCTCTGACTGGTTGGGATGATGGATTGATCCGAAGCGTTCTTAAGATCTTAGAAACCGTTTGTATCTCCAACTTGTCCAAAGTGATTTGAGTCTATCGGACATGCCAGATGCCTTTGATGAAGGTCGGAATGAACACCCCACACCTTCAGCCCAACCTTTTCTCTGGAGAGGTTACCTCCTTCGCATTTATCGGAAGACAAACAGACTATGAACTAAATGATCTCCTTCGCTGAGCACTCTGGTGAGATATTTTAAAGATATTTAAAGTACTTTAAAAAAATATTTATCTTAAAAAAAAAAATTGATAAGATGGATAATTCAAACTTGCCTAGTATAAATACATCCAAGATAATCAGGAACAAAATATTTCTAAAAGAAACGGGACGTCACATGAATAATTCAAACATGTTTAGTATAAATACATCCCAGATAATCAAAAATAAAATATCTCTAAAGAAATGGGTTGTCACCCATATCTGTCTATAGAAGTGGTTCTGAATATTCTGCAACAAAAACTGCTATCCAATCAGATGCGGTATTCGTCTCTCGAAAGATATGTCTAATGATGATAGCAGTACATTCCCACAGTATAAACGCGATATCCTGTAAGAGGGGATGACTAGCATTGTCCAAAATATATTTCTGAAGCCAAGTAACAACCATCCATTTTCAAAAATACTTTATTTTCTGATTATTTTTAGATATATTCAAATTAAAATTATCTCTTTTAATATTAAAAAAAAAAAAAAAAAGAGAGAGGGGGGAGGAGGGAGGCATCCTAGTTTTTCGCCCTTCTTTCTCTAATTGGTTTCCAACATATATTTGATTGTTAAACAAATTCAGCAATTGATTGTACTACAAGCATATGTCCTGCTCTTATCTTTAATCAAATCCAACACTTGCTCCGGTGAGCAACCCTGCCTCCACAAGAGTACTGAAACAGCAAATTCCTTAAAAAACAAAGACGAACTTTGAAGTTTGAACTTGTTATAGCGACCCTATATTTAAAAATGAAATCGACAACCAGAAATGTGAAAGGACCCCTATCCTTGGAAAATACCAGTCTCAATAAAAATAGCATCAACCAGCAAAATCACCTTGTCATCCGCCATTAACATCATTTAAATACAAAAGAAACATCATGATGGTTCAAAGAAGTATTCTTGATCAAGTAACAAAAAAAAAACAGAAGAAGCCGAATTCTTTTTTTTTTTTAAATTATCTCACCATTTGCTGGTCAACGAAAGCTCAAATATGCCATATGATGAGCAACTTGGTTACGTTACACACAAAGCTCTATACTCTCCCTGAGTGCGAGGTTCCCTCGAAGAAGCCTCCGCTTATTTCTGGCTGGCTTATCTCTTTGTTTCTCGAGCGTCAACAATGTCGGCGACGGGGAACATAGTTCTGTTCCCGTTCTTGGCTCAGGGCCACATGAACCCCTGCCTCGACCTCGCCCGCCTCCTCGCCGCCCGCCACCCGGTCTCACCCTCACCCTCGTCACCACCTCCGGCAACCTCCCCACCTCCGCCGCCTCTTCCCCCCGACCTCTTCCCCTCCCTCCGCCTCGCCGCCCTCCCTTCCGCCCTTCCGACCACGGCCTTCCCCCGACGCCAACACCACCTTCGCCCTCCCGCCCACCTCGTCACCCCTTCAACCACTCCACCTACTCCCTCCGACCCCACTTCCACCGCCTCCTCTCCGACCTCTCCGCCGCCGGCGCTGGCGGTGCCGCCCCTCCCCTCCTCTGTGTCATCGCCGACATGTTCCTCTCCTGGACCGTCCCCATCGCCCAGTCCCTCGGCGTCTTCCACGCCGTCCTCTACACCTCCGGACCCTTCGCCATGTCTATTTATAATTATATTTGGAGCCATCTCCCCCATGTCGCCTCCGACGCCGACGAGTTCGCCGTCCCGGACCTCCCCGGCGTCGCCGTCCGCCGCTCCCAGCTCTCCCGCAACATGCTTTCCGCCGCCTCCCCCGACCACCCCTCCGCCGTCTTCGTCCGCCGCCTAGCCGATCTCTGCCGCCGCTCCGGCGCCACCCTCTGGAACACCGCTGATGCCCTCGAGAAGCCCTTCCTCGACGCCTGGGTCAGATCCTCCGGCCTGCCCGTCTTCGCAGTGGGCCCCCTATTCGCCGCAGCACCGAAGCCTCCCGCCGGCCGCGGCGTGAAGGACGGAGCCGCCGCCGACGCGGCGGCCGGTTGGCGAGCGTGGCTCGACCGGCACCCACCGGGGTCGGTGGCGTACGTGTCGTTTGGATCGCAGAACTGGCTGCCGGCCGGGAGGCGGCGTCGCTGGCCGCGGCGCTGGAGGGCAGGGTCGGCCGTTCCTCTGGGCGGCGCCGGCGGCGGACCAGGCGCCGGAGGGGTCTTCGGAGAGGGAGTCGGACTGGTGGTCAGGAGTTGGGTTCCGCAAATCGAGATTCTAGGGCACGCGGCGACGGGGCGTTCGTGAGCCACTGCGGGTGGAACTCGTCGTTGGAGAGCATGCGGCACGGAGTGCCGGTGATCGGGTGGCCGCTGGGGAGCGAGCAGTTCTACAACGCGAAGCTGATGGCGGAAGAGATCGGGGTGTGCGTGGAGGTGGGGAGCGCGGCGGAGGCGGCGGCGGCGGTGGCGGAGGTGATGGGTAAGGGGAGAGAGGGAGGGAGATACGGCGGAGGGCGAGGGAGGTCGCGGAGGAGCTGGAGGCGGCGGTGTCGGAGTCCGGGGGGTCAAGGGGCGTCGCTGAGGGCGCTGGATGAGTTCGTCGAGATGGTGGTGCTCAGACGGTCCGATTGCGGTGCCGAGCCGGAGGGAACCACCTGATCAACGGCTGGCAGTGTGATATGGAGGTGATCTCTTGTGCCCATTTGTGTTACGCTTCTTTGGCAGCGAGTCCGGTCAACGTCAGGCTGCACATTTCCCCATTATTTTTTCCGCCTTAAAATGCTCTTCTAGTAAACGACATTGACGGATGACTAGCGTAGCCAAAAGTATTATTTAGCATTACATAACGCTACAATTTTTGTTTTTAAAGAAGGCTCATTCGTACAGTGCAAATACAACCAATAAAAGGCCAGAAAAAAAATATTATAAAAAAATATCAATAAAAAAATACATCAGATTAAATATCATCGTCAAAATAATTGGTAATATAGCTCGTCATCTAATTGATAATGTGGTTGGTCCTCCAATAAACGTGTCTAGTGTCAATAGAGATGTGCTCTACCAACAAATGCCAAATATGATGAAGAACTGATTGGAGGCTGTGCTCCCTCCCCTCTTCCCGTCTTCGAATTCAACGTATCATCATGATCAAATCTCTCTCCATCATCAATCGATTAGCTCTAAAATATAGTCTCGTATAGAAAATGCCCTCTCAAGTATGCCCTCTCAAGTGGTCTGCAATTTAGCTTTAGAAATAGTAGTCTCAAGAAGATGAGTCTTGTCGGTCATGATAAATCTGAAGTCAAAACCTCTAATCACAAAACCAACATCATTATATCCATTAGTCATGCTGCCATTAAAGTTGATCTTGAGGAAGATCGGGAGCGGAGATTTTCAAGTAATGAATACCCTATGAGGCGTTACAAGAGCGGAGGGGAGGGAGGCGTCTTGACTCCTCAGAATTGATCCGGACGACGACAAGTCCAAAATCTTCGCAACTTGGGATGAGGTCCTTTCAAATATAAATCTTGCCAACAATCATTTAGCCTCAAATGAATCGGTGTTCCAGACCAACCAGATAAGCAATATAAGCCATCCTGATGCCTCTAACCTTATAGCCTAAACCTCAATACTTCATCACAAGGTTTTCAGGAAGGCATGGCCAAACCACTCTCTAAGAGTAATCGAGGGAAGGAGCCCGCCAAGTTGTCACGTTCGGACCATCTGCATCTAATAGAATAGAATATGATCCATCGATTCATCTTTCAGTCCACAACACGGATAAATAGATGGGATGTCTATCTCTCGAGCTCACGATAGAGATCTGATGGGAAGCAGACTCTACGTAGCTTTCTAGATGAATAAGGAGATCTTTGGATGAATACCAAGCTTTCAAATTCATGCATCCTTAAGTTGCCTAATCGACTCCTCCTGTAAAAATCATACAAGTTTTTGATCAACATCCTAGATATGTACGATGATCATTAACATTCGGATCTTTAATTAAGGGTGCCGTTCGGGCATAATCCTTTCGACCAACTGGCCGTCAAAAATTTAGCCGCTAGCTACTCATTCCATCTCCTTCCCTCCGACTGAAGCAGACTGCGGATCATAAAGGTTTCACCCACCTCCGAATTAATGAATATAAGTTAACTAGAGAGCAGAATGTTGGCCATCTATTGGTCTCATATCACATCAATCATCCGACCATCATCAATAATTAAGCTAATCCAGGCCATCACATTAGGAAAGCGAAAAGACATCACCTTCTATAAAAAGTGCTCCTCCGGCCAACGCAACGACTCCCATCGAGGAATGCTACAGCTTTAATCAATGCTACTTTCTAGTCAAAGATCTCACGTGTATTTCTCATCCTCGCAAGGATCCACTCGGGAAAAAAAAGAAAACAAATGAATAAAAAATAATTCTGACGTGCATGATCATGGCATTTTCTATTCTATAAAAAAAAAAAAATTTAAGAGTCTCAGTCACGCAAGGAAAATTAAAGCGTCTTCAAGCTTTGGACTCCGACAAGAAGTCATGATGCAATAGAGGATCCCATCGGTGGAGGATTCACATGGGTAGGAAGTAGGAACCTCGTGACTAGCAACTAGTTTGCTATTCAACAATGAATGGATTTGATTCACAATCGGTAATCCAGCAAGCGGTCGTTCATTTGCCATTGATCAGTCGAAACAAGCAAGTCGACATCCTCTCAGTGGACTGCAAAGAGCTGTATAACCCTCCATAATGGATATGGATGGGTCTAGCATTCAAAGATGATGCACTATGTATGCCATGTAAAGCGATGCGATCCATCGCGTTCTATTTAACAGCCATCCATGATGGTGGTCGAGGGCTGTGCAGTTCTTTGCCGGTACAAAATAAGCATCATTGTATATCCGACCCTAAACCAAATATAGGGGTCTTGAAAGGCAATTGCCTGTCACCAAAAAAAAAAAAGAAGCAATTGCGCACTTTCCATTAGCGGCGTGCCTAAATTAGATGGTGCAAGTCCTAAAGGTCGCTATCCTGAATGTGATGAATTTGCATGGCAAATGGGTGGGCGTACAACAAATCTACGTACTTCCATGCTCCAAACTTTTGACAAGAAGAACATAGAGTAACACTAGTTCCTAGAGATATTTTCTTAGATTGATTATTTTGGTCTTCTATTCGTTTTTTTATTTTTTTACTCTTTGATATGCATAGATGTGAATTCTCCCAAACTGCAAATTATTGTTCTTGATTAATCCTTATCTAGCCAAAAGGATTAGAGTTATGCTGAAGGTTTCTTTAGAAATGCACTGCCCAAGACTCAAACTAAGAACCTCTAATGTACCAGGCGAAGGGGTAAGACCACTGTGGCCACCCTTGGTTCACAGGTGAGGACCACTCTAATCCCCCTAAACTTGAAGACATGTACAGAGCTAGATCATGAGAGAATTCTTCTATACCAGTGTTAGGGTTGGAATAGATTAGATGTCATAAGACTATGGGCGATCTATACATAATACAAATCTGGTCCCAATCAAGTAGCAAGATTTGCAAAAATTTCAACTGGTAGTATATTCATATAGGCCATTCTCTGGCCATGGTATGCTTTAACATTGGCCACAAATTGAAAGCAAATGTTTCATTCGAAAAAGAAAGTGTCGATGGGCACGCAGACAATCTCAGGTGCAAATTAGGCCTAAAATTGACCTGACCTAGTTTATTAGGTCAGATCACTTAGGCGCATTGGACAAGCCTGATATATTGGCCGCCCTAAAAAATAACTGTGCTAAAAAAATTAGTGCAAGTTTAAAGTAGATCGCATGATCACCCTCTATAACATAGAAATGACAGAAAAGCTAATGACTTTACCAAGTCTTCAAATTGAAACATCTAGTTTTAAACCATTACA
The DNA here is from genome assembly GCA_000441515.1 of Elaeis oleifera. Classification (NCBI taxonomy): domain Eukaryota; kingdom Viridiplantae; phylum Streptophyta; class Magnoliopsida; order Arecales; family Arecaceae; genus Elaeis; species Elaeis oleifera. The sequence goes on from KE504826.1 coordinate 826,732, forward strand.
TCTAACATGATAATAAACTTCCTAATAGCATTCATGATGACCTTTTCCAGGGCACTGAACAAATATACATAAATCATGGCTGGATAGTTCTTTTAGAAAGAAAGATGGTGTCATAAGAGGAATACTTGTATCCTCAACCCTCACACGATGAGAGAGATCGGAGCAATAAAAGGAATCAACCTTGCTCTCCAAGGCACGGCAATCTAGTGCTCAATCTTGCAAACCACCTGATTTGACTCCAGTCATTTGAGGTACATTGGTTCACAACTAGAATCGGAATCAGAATCGGATCGGAGTGGGCACCGTCATATTCTCTGTGTTTGGTTTATGGCTAAAATCAGAATTAAATAAGATTTGAATATTAGAAGAGAGTTTGGATTAAACTTGAAAGATCGAGATATTTCTATTTCCTTATAGAATCGAAATGGTGATGAGATTTTTCCCAACCAAATGGTCAGAATGGGAGTTACTCATTCATATTTCTATTTCCAAACCCAACTCCTCCAACCAAATATGTCATTAGGCTGTGTTTGATAGCTGGCAATCTATCCTAGCAATTTAAAGTATGTCCACTGGATTGTTGCATTTGGTATGCTATTTGGATGGTAATCTAAATTATTTCGGTAATGCAGATTGTCTTTCACGAGGCAATATGAATTGCCTTCGAGAGGAATGGCTATCCAGATTACTACTTTTTTGGCAATATTGCAATGAAAATTTGAACAAAATTATCCCTCAAAAAATCATATAAAACCTATCGTCTAATTCTCCCCTCCTCTGTGCGTGCCCCCACCTGTGGCTCCTCTATCTCGCTCTGCCTACCCGCAGCTCCTCCACCCTCGTCCCCACCACCCCCACGGCTCCTTCACGCTCGTCCTTACCACCCTCATGGCTCTGCATGCGCCCCTCCCCCCAGAAGTGCCCGCGGTTCCCCATACCTCTCTCCCGCCACTTTTTCGCGCCACCACCACACCCACACTACTTCCGTCATTTCTTACCAAGAAAAATGAAGAGCATCGGGATAAAATTATTGGAGATATTTTGAAAATTTGATTTCACATTATCGATAATCTGATTGTCATGCCAAACGTGTCAATCAAGATTTCAATAATTTTACTGCAACATTCCCTACGTGTACCAAACACGATAATCAACAGTGTTGACAATTTAATGACGATAATCTATCTTAAAGACAATCCATATTATCTTTAAAGATTGTCTGGCGATGCACCAAATACAACCTTAACTCTTTCCATTTTGATTCATCAGCCATAGGCAATTTTAGTTCTTGACTTCAAGATCTCTAAATTTAGCCATCTGTATCAAAACTCGGCCAAGTCCGGGTGAATTGGCCAATACTTCGCTATGAATATGCATTAAATCTGCCAAAAGTTATGATTTCAGGTCCGAAGACTGTATTTCTAACAAAGCAGTTGATCAATCAAGTCAATATGCTAAGTGGATGCATTCCACTTTGACATTTCTCTTCATGCTTCATATCACAAAATCATGACTTTGACTTTGGTCCAATTGCCAATTGGATATTTGGACGAAGGCTGACAACATGGAGAAAATGGCTTTATTTTCACATTCAGCTGTTTGTAATAACCTATTGCTTAATACTTATTAATGCATTATGAGTTGCATTCATAGGTGTGTTAATATTCTAAGACTCCAAATTATCTTATAATGCAATACCGTATTCTTCTAATGTTGTACACTCTAGCAATATGTTTGAATGATTGGAAAGGTTTTTGATTATTCCTTTTTCCATGGTCTATTGTTTCTCCAAATAGGACATGCTTTACCGGTATTTTTCTGAATTGTAATTCTTCATTGCTAAATAAGTTGTTCTCACATACCTAGTTTGTGACTTTTGATTCAAAAGCAAAAGATGGAAAATCATTATACTTTGGGATTGGATTTATTTTAGATTCTATTTTATGTGAATGATGTTTCAATACTCTGTCTTTAATTTGACTCATTTTTTTTTTTAATCATTTTGTCAATTGCTTTCGCCATCACTTTCATTTAAGATCTTGAAATTGCAAAGTCCTCTTAAATGAGGCATCAAACCAATATCGTTTGATTCTTAATTACTCATCAATTTATTATTTACATACACTCACATCAGCCAATTGAGTTGCTGGCACAGCTGCACATGTGGGCCATTTTTGTTTCCTGAATGGATCATACAGAAGGAAAAGCAAAATAAAAAGTAATTGCAAATTATCATCAACAAAAAAAACATGATGATCCCATCAAAGAAGATGAAGCAATTCTTTCAAGCCGCTCAAATAGGATTGTAGCCTTCTTT
>KE504826.1:845861-856621 GCA_000441515.1 Elaeis oleifera
GAAGAAGACTCCCATCGGGAGTCTTCTTCCGTTCTATTTTTTTTTTTTTTTTGTATGGGCTTGATCTAGGGCCCAAATGGCCGGGGTGTTACAGGTGTTTCCCATGAATGGATTTGGTCATGATCATGTTTACGTATGAAAGTTAGATCTTTATCTTTGACAAATATAATGGACTAAGCAATTCTTAAATCTGTCTTGTTTTTGTTCCAGCAAGTTAACGTTATTGTTTCATGGTTCGGAGCTTGGCGAAGTTTGGCTGGTTGATAGATGTTACACATTGCAACAGTCATACTATGTCGTATAATTTAACTATATCTTGCTTATGTATCATAACAACCTTATTCAAAGATCAAACTAAAACTAAATAGGTTCCATGTCATGGAGAAAGCCATATGATGTATTTTGGAGGGGGTGACAGATCACATGGACTATATGCTGGATAGTCCTTTGTCTTAGGGCCTGTTTTATATGTTGAAAATTCCATGTCACCTTTTAATATCCAAACAGGTGGGAATTATCTGTTTAGAGACCAGTTGGACTGGAGAAGTTTAATGGATATGTGAGCCCATCAAGTACCCATCAAGATTTTTTCTTTTTTGGGGATAAGTAAGTTCATTATTTTCAGTGGATTCTATTACCAAAAAATTGGGATTGGGTGTGATGGGTGGGCTTTCTCAACTCTCAGCTTCTCTTTTCCTTCGTATCTGTTACACAAATACTATCCACTCCGTATCAGCCCGAACCGGCTGGTACACTCTGTACTGTACCGTATCGGCGGGAACCAATTCGATTAAGGTCAGTTTTTGAAAAATGGCCTGAACCGGACCGAACCGATTGGTTCGGTATGGTATGGGCCTGAACCACCTGATATTGGGTGGTTTGGTCCGGTATGGTGCGGTACGGTACTGGTTCGGCTAGGTTTTCTTTTTTTTGGCCGTTGGGTGAGATTTTTTTTGAATTTTTTATTGTTGGTACGGTCCGGTATGGTATGGTACCATACCGACACGGGTTCCGGTACCGAGTCCGCGAACTTTGGTCCACCTGTCATTAGAAATCATGCTGATGGAAAGCTAATTGTCCAAATAGGGCCTTAATATTTCCACTAGTTATGCAAAGAATGCATACTAGTGCAGCAGATGATAGTAAAACCAAGCCAATTGTATTTGGATTTTTTACATTCATGTCCTAAAATGTTATCCAGCATTTGTTTGAAATCAGACTTGATTGGAAACCTTTTAAGTTCATGCAATAAAATAAACATGATGACAAATTCAACTTTGAAATGAAGAAGCCAATGTCATAGGGTTGTGTTTGGTTTTGTGCATGCCAATTTTTTAACCAGGAATCCTCTTATGCACGTAAAGTTGCAGCTGAACTGTACTGTGTGATCTCAACCACAGTCTATGTTGTATAAGTGGGGCCAAAGCAAAGAAGACTTGCCTTTGCTGCTTACATGCAAATGTGCCCGAAAATGAAGAAGACAATCGATTCTGCTTCTTTTGTCTTTTCTTTTCCTTTTTCTTAAGAAGGGGACTACCAATATATGTGCTGAGACTATGAACTTCTTATAAATACTTCATGTTGGCTAGTAAATGTAGGCATAAATGCTGCCATATCGTTGAAGTTGTTAAAATTTTTTAGGTCAAAGCAAGCCATTGTTCTTTTTACCTGATACATTAACTACAGACTCTTATGAAAGTAATCTGTGGACATCATTGCAATTAAGTTTTGAATTGAAACATGATAACATGTGAATAAATCTTTTTACGGCTGTTTTGCCTTAGAAGTGTGATGAAAATGCTAATTGAGTAATAACATTTTTCAAAATCTTAGGAAGAAAGACAAGCACGGTGGAATTTTTACCAAAAAGAGAAGTAAACTACTTCGGTTAGCATTGGAGGCATTGTCTCTGGAAATTGATGAATTACAACTAAATAGGTTAGTGTTATCAGAACCCCATCTACTTTTTCAGTCTTATATGTGAAATTATCATCTAACAAAATAAATTCTCAGATCAGATTCAATTTTTAATTCCTGCATAGGCTGGTTCGGGGAGAAAATCAAGCAACGTATGCTCTGTCAAGCTTCAATTTCATTATAGAATGGTTCTTTTGTCTGCTTCAAAATTTTAACAATCATTAAGCCTGATTGCATAATTAACAGTTCATGTTACTCAAGATACTGTTATCTAACCTAAAAATTTGATGCGATGTCAGCATGAGAAACTCACAGAGTCAGTGCAGAAGGTATCAAATGACAGGTGCCAGTCACTTGCTGTGTCCAAGTTTGATGATCCCTTTGAAGAAGTGCTTGAGTCAGCAGGAAGAGACCTTTATTCAACGACTTCCATTAAACAGTCAAGAATGGAGTTGCTTGCTCATAAATGTAACAGAACAGATGATTGCCTTAGTTTTCCACTGGACTACACTCAGATTCAGGTTTCTCCAACTTGGCCTGTTCTTGAAGCAGGGTTTCAGTGCAACAAGCAATCCAATTGGGTATTAGATGAAGCAGGAAGCTCAGATCTGCATGCTGAGAACAGACCAACCTCGGCTATTGAATGGAGCACAGAATTTGAATACAACATGTTGCCCAAATTTGTTTACCCAATCCCTAAAAATTTTCTGCTCATCTCCCTTCACTGAGAAATCACTGGTGCCTTACACCAAAAGAATTCAACAAAGCTATGGGATCTCCACACTCGAGAATTGCATTTAGAGCTGGAAAAGAGCAGGGTACTACTAGGTTACTGGGATGGAATGAGGACATTGAAGAGCCAGGGCTGTCTTTGGTTCTGAAAGTGAGATGGATCATTGCCCTAACCTTGTATACTGCTCCAAATTTCTTGATCAAACAAATCTCTATGAAAGCAGAAAGATATTAAACTTTTCCTCTGGCAGCTACTGCTTGGCGCTGCCTGATACATCTTATCTGAGTGTGAATGGTCTCCTTCCAACTCCATTGCATGGATATGAACTAGAATGGAAGAACTCACCAACTGTTGACAGCATGTTCAAAGCTTCGCTTACGAGCAACCATGAGGTGATGCTCCAAGGAATACCCCATCAAAACCTGCATGGTCTCTTCTAGACTTCAGAACATAATTATGAGCCTGAAAGGAAGGGTGCACCTATTTTGGACAGAGAACTTTGCTTTTGATTTCCACTATCTCCAACCTCATGAAGGGAACATAAGAGATACGGAATTGCATGTCTATCAGAACAAAGTTGATGATTTTGCAGCTGAAAGAAGCAATGTAGGAATCCAAAATAGCCATGCAGGTGACATATCGAGCCTAACTGATTTTAAATACTTATGTCTCAATGTTTCTTTGGCAAGGGAAGAGAGGATCGTTTTCTTTCTGAAAGACAAAGCTGGTACTGATATTAAAGGGAACAATACTATATGTGATACTTAAATGCTCTTAAAGAAGAATATGAATGGTAGCTTTATATTGATCTAAGGCGTCAGGCTGTATGTATACAAGACTAGGTTGTAGACTCGAGTTTTATCTACAGTAACAGTTGTATGAACAAATCATATAGTATCTACAACTAATTCTCCACAACACCCCCCTCCTCCCCCTCTTTAAAAACTTGTGGTGGTTTACCAGTGAGCAGCAAGAGTTTGCTAAGATGAGTCTGAAATCTTGCTGCTGTAAATTGCATATTTCATGACTTTGGATGCATCTTGGTGTAAAATTCTGGGGATTTTTTGGAATGCCCAACTCTTACCAATTTGATGTCTCTTGCAAGACAGAAACGGCTGAAAAGAAGAAAGAGGAGAGAAGAAAAGGTGATTTGGCAAGGGAAGGGCTGTTGATTGGTAAAATACTTTGTATTTCATTTTTATGAATGGTTTGGTTTTGATAGAGGTAGTAGCATGATCTCAACAATTGTATTAGAGGGAGCTAGTAAAGCCTCGCCTAACAAATGTGAATATATGGGCAGCAATTGTATTAGAGGGAGCTAGTAACAAGTCAGATGTCTGATACAGGAAGAAGATTAAAGGTTATGACTTGAATTTTCCCCTGTTCGCTCCTCGAAATTGACAAATGTATTTCTTCTTGGACTTGGACAATGCTACGCTCTAGATGAGTGAATGTGGGATTTACTTGTCCACTCTCTCTTATCTCCTCTGTATAATTTGCTATCCACTAAGGCATGGACGAGCAATAGCCATGAAAACAAGGAAAAATGGTCGGGCAAATTGTTCTCATCTACTTGCACCATATCATTGAAATTAGAGATGATCATTGGGCAAGCCTCGAGCCTAAACTATATTTGTCTTTAGTCATCCTTTGGGCCTAGACTATTTAAAATTTGAAGTTTTCAGTGCTCAAGCCCGATCTATAATCAGCTTTTCTCGAAATGTAATTTGTCTTTTCTCTTTTCTGTTTTAAATGTTTTTTGTTTTCCAAATGTTTGAAAGTAATGTATGTGGAGGGACGAACATATCCGGTGGATGTGGTGCGGTAAGGCCCACCTTTTTGTTCCCTCTTCCTTAAGCGTTTAACCTGTGACAGTATATCAATGAATTACAATTTTTGGCAAACTTATATCATTACATGACATGAGGGTTTGCTTTTGGTCAAGTGATGCCACAGATATCATTTTCATATCTCCAAAATAATGGTGTTATAGATATTATTATGGCCATTATAACAGTTTTGGCAACCCATGATTTTATGATAATAGGAGAAAAAATCAGGTATTATGATTCGTTGTCTAGCATTAAGATTCGCTATAACACAAATAATGACTATTATTTCATCTTTATCTTGTTCTAAGTCAAATAATATTTTTGCACATTCAAATTTTTATCAAAATCTCTCCAAAAATAATTGATTTTTTTGCATACATACCCTCTCAAATTTTAGATTTTGCGTGAATATCTTTCTAAAATTAATAATTATATGTATGTTCTCAGAAAATACTTGTTTTATATGTATACTCTTATTATTATTATTATTATTTGTATATATATCCATGCATCTAATGCCATTAAGAAATTAGTAGTTTAAAATTGAAATGATTGAAATATTCTTAATAGTTAGATACACAAAAGAAATAATTATAAAGGTATACATGTAAATAGTAACTTTGCCAGAATATTTATGCAATTTAACATACTTAAGAGGATGTATATATAACAAAATTTATTTTATCTGTTTCAACTTGTTTCGACACTTAGACTAGTCTAGTGCTTGCTTATTAATATTTTTATGAAAATGTTGCTTAGAAGAAAAAGATAGATTCAATGGTTAGATAATCAAAAAAATTTTGTTATTGGAAAGAGGGAAGTTCAATTGGTAGGATAAGTCTCTAGTGAGATCCATTAGTCCATCACTCGTTTTGAAGCAAAAAGATAATTTAACAATTTTAATTAATTTTAATTAATAAATATGATTTGAGCTAATGACATCAATAGAACTACTATGTTAAAGATATACATATAAAAATAATATTTTATGAGAATATACATACAAATATCAATTTTGGAAGGACCTTCGTGCAAATCCAGTATTTAGGAGAAAGTTCACATAAAAAACTTAAATTTTTTTCATATATATCCTCCTAAATATGTGAAATTACATGAATATCTGTAATATATATATATATATATCCTTATAAATATTTTTTTTGTATATATATCCATTAAAGGTATTTCAATCATTTTAATTTTAAACTATTAATTTCTTCATAATGTTAGATGGCATAGATACCTATACAAAAGAAGAAGAAATAGAATGATATTCATGCAAAATAAGTATTTTATGAGAGTATATATAAATATTAATTTTGAAAGAATATTTTTGTAAATTTTAATATTTAGGATGGTATGTATGTAAAATATCCAAAATAATTATGCATTAAAATAATTATACATCAAAATAATATTTTAAATTAATAAAAATAAACAAAATATAAACTGTTATTCGTTAATATTGTTCACTATTTTTATTATATGCTATCATACCAGCCATTATTATAAAATTTAAATATTTTTAGGCAAATAATGACAATTCCGATGCAGTATTTAAAATCTTCCTCAACTCCAATACCACAAAGTAACTACTCTAGTCTTAAATAAATACAACCAATTAGTCCAGCTTTTATTTGAATAAAGGACAAAAGGATTGAGCTTAATATATTTTTATCAAACTATGTCAATAATCAATAAAAAAATATATCAGATGGGGATCCTCGGCATCCAATGTCCCATACGATGCCCAAGGTGTATTAGACGTGCCCCAGCACAATGGTGGTACAAGCCCAGGCACGCTCACAATTGGAAACGTGTATTTCGCACGTGCCTTCTAGTTGGCTGATTCACGAACCGAGAAGGGGAGAGAAAAAAGGGAGCGGTAGGAGGAAAGAAAGGGTGTCTTTTTTGGCGGATATTTTTCAGAAGCAAAGCTAGGCGGAAGAAGAGGAGAAAAATCCAATCCAGAAACCAGAATGGGTTTCCTCGAAGACTTCCAAGCCAGTGAGATCTCCTCCCCTTGCTCTTCTCGCTTTCTCTCTTATGATTTCGTCCGTTCTTATCCCATCTCCCCCCAAAAAACCCTACCGTTTGATTCCCTCCTCTTTGCCCTTTCACTCTTTACCAAGTTCGTTTTACTGTGGTATGTTTCGTAGTTAAAGTTCGATCAGACTAGCTAAATTTCCATGGAACTTGCTTATTGAGAGCACAGGCGAAGTGTGGTTTCTTTCTTTCATTGAAAGATTGTGGCATTAATTATCGTAGATCGTTGTGCAAAGAATAGCTGATAGGGCTCAAATGCTTCGAGCTTTACTGTGACAGATCCTCCACTGAGTGGTTTGCCACTTTGGGAAATCAGCGCTCGAATTTGTGCTTGAAATCGGAGGATGAAACAGGGATAATGAGAATGACGTTGTCGCCAGGAATTTCTTGGTGCTTTTGCCAGTTCTTTTACATAGTTAAAGATGCTTGGTGATTTGTCCATATTGCTCTTTGTGGGTTTCTTTCCTTTCTTGTGCTTGCAGATCTTTGGAAATTAGGTTGAAGTCATTCCTTGAATGACCCTAAGATAAATGCTTGATTGCATGTGAAACGCTTCCTGCCAATTGGCAACTTCAACTAGGTTTCTTTTCTGATATGGTAATTTCTGGCAGTTCAGCCAGCAGCATCTCTTACTCGTATACTTTTGGTTGTCTGATACCGGTAACAAGAAATACGTTACATTACCTAGTTATGGGAACTGTGACATTGCGCTTGTCTATCCAATCCTTTTACGACTGCAACATGCAGTGACCTCGTTTCTAATATAGGTAAGACTTTGTTCAAATTGCCGAAAAGAAGGCATTTTTTTAATGTTGGATAGAGTGCAATCCCAACATTTATTGCTTCTTGCTCCAAGAGTGAGTCTATGATGTTTCAAGACTCAAAGCTATTGTGTACAATGACCAATTCACTAATGTATCCTTTTGGATTGTTGAAGCTGTTTAAGAGACCTTTGATAATATTAGTTACTTTTATCACCAGCAAGAAAGTAAATTGATAATTGGAATAGCAAATTTGCAGAGAGACTTCAATGTAGTCATGAAGAACCATCAACCAGAAAATTCCCCTTTATCTAATTCTCCATGGTCCATGGTGATCCTTCATATGTGTCTGAAGTGTTGATGTAAATAGAGAGGTCATGTGGCTTGCTCAAGGGCGAACATGAAGAGCTCTTAATTGATTAGAAAAGTACTATGTCATCTGAGTGGCTGTTTGAAGAAATAATTCTTTTATTTACAAAGCTGGTAACCTATGAAACAACATTAATTTAGCACCAGATACTAAAGACATTGCATATCATTTTTAAAAGAAAAAACTCTCTATTAATAGGACTTACCGTATTGCATAAGGGTCAACTATCCACTCATATCCTTAAGTTGGGAAACAAGATTTTGGTTTTCAATTAAGAATTATGGCCTAGCAAATTTTAGAGAAGGCCTATAATTTCCACATGGCTACACAAAAGCAGGAAAGTCTGATCCGTCAGCTCTCTTTCTTCCTATGGAAAGTCTTATCCATTAGGGAAACCGAAGGTAGGATTCTTCAATCTATTTTATCATTTATGTTTGGGTGGATTGGGTATGTAAATAGGTTGGGTTGTTCGAAGTATTTAAGTCTATGAAAACTTAGGCTACAAGGTTCTTGTTTCCTCTGGAGTTAATTGCAATTCTAAAAAAAAGAAAAGAAACATTTTTTTTTTTCTGTTTTCCTCACAGTTTCATGTTATAGTGCTTTTGTTGTGTGATTGTCATGGGCTTGTTATTCAGATGAGCCATTTGTGTAAATATTGTCAAAATGAGCTTGATGTTAATGAGGAATGATTTATTATAGAAGTCCAGTTCATGTTCCATTTATTCTCCCTTTAAATATTGGTATCTATCGCAGTTCGCATTAAAAATTAGGGTGAACATACTATATCTTACTGTAAACAGGAAGAAAACAAGCCAATTTTTAGCTGCCTCAGTTTTTATGTATAGTTCTCAGATTTTCTGTTGCCTTGAGGCTTTCAAATTTGTTTCAGGTGATCACAATCTTAACCATAGTAAGTATGGATGCTTATGGTAAAGATTGATGTTCATAAAGCAAAGGCCTCAATTAAGGCATTACTCCGCCTATAAAATGAGATTCAAGGCTTGCATTTTCTGATATAACCTGAACTTGCGGGCGATTAGATCATTGTGCTTGTTGACCACTAAATAAGCCACATGGCTCATGTAATAACTCAAATGAGATTTGGGGCATATTGGATGTATTCCTTAGTTGAAATGTCTTATGTGGATACCTTATAGTATTTGGTTATGCGTGCCTCAAGGAGTAGAAATTATATCCCACACCCAGTGTTCCAGCTCAGCGGTACACCGGGTCAATACTATGGTATCACGTGCACATTTTGGCCACTTAAGCGTAAGAAAAAAAAAGGGAAATGGATTCAGTCAAGCACTTGGCCCCTTCTCTTGAGGGGATGGAATCCTAGCCAAGCAATAAAAAACGGAGTAAACATGTGATCCAAACAATTGGAAATGCAATGTCCAAACCAAGAAATAGAGGATCAACTTCAGAGAGTTGGCAAGAGCAGTCTCCTCCTTTTTGATGGTGAGAAGTTCTTTAAAGCACTCCACCAGCATCAACTCAGGAACAGGATTCAGAGAAGAAGCAAGGATGGCCTCATCTCCTCTACCACCAACAACTGATGAGGAAGGGACATCTGGCGGTCTTGGTTCCTACCATCAGCCGCTGCCTCTTCCCCTTCGACCGCTGCAGTTGGTGCCTCTGCCTCTTCCGCTGCTGCAGTCGCCATATCTATCCCTTCCATTTCCATCTCCATCATGCGAGTAGTTGCCTCTGGCTTAGCCTTCTCTATACCTAGAGATGGTGGTGGTGGTTCTATGCACAAAAGAGACTAAAACCAAGATTAAAAACAGAGAAAAGGAGCAGAAAAAGTGGGGCAAAGAAAGCAAGTGGAAAAAGGTGTAGCCTCTTTAACGTCCATGTTACGTTATGGTATTGGCTTGGTGTACCACTAAGCTGGTACACCAGGTGTAGGATATCAATATGTTCTCTAAGGGCCTCATGGCTAGCTCCAAAAACTGCCTTCTAGAAATATGATTAGCAAAGCATGTAATTGTTTATAATTAAATCGAAGGTTGACAGAGTTGTTGGCTATACCCTCTTTTTCTCTTTGTATGAAGGAAATGTATTATTATCTAATAATTTTGACTATTAAGTATATTTGTGATTTACCAGTTGCTGCACATGATGTTTTAAAGGATGACTACCGAGTTTGGCTGCCTACTTGTCCTCCTTAATGTTTTGCATCATGTTTAAGTATGAAGGATTAGATCAATTTTATGAATTAGTATTAAATTTTCCTTCCCTTTGACTTGGTAGATTTTATATGGATTGCTGTATTTCAATTTTGGTTATAACTTTCTTTTACATTTCTCGTCGTTTCTATAGGTCTTTCTAATTTATTGTGGTTGGATGTCTTTGCTTCTTGGCACTTGCCTAGATGTGCACCTAGTTATCAGGTGTCGTCCCATAGTCTTTCAAAACATTGATTCCATACTTTTAGTTCTTTATTCCAACCTTGCCTTTTTATTTGTCTTTTCCTCTTTTTGCACTCAATTTCTTTTTAGAGTGCATCCACTTCTTGCAACATTGTATCCTTTCTGATCTGTGTTAGAGTCAATCAAGGTTTCAAATAGGTGAACAAATATATATATATATATATGTCTGTGAATTGAAGTGCAGAGCGAATTAGAAGACCGAATTGTAATATGTTGCAACATTAAGTTATGGGATCAAATACACTTGTTTGGAAATTTAAATTACATTAGTAAGGAGAAGTTATTGAAAGGTACAGAACTTAGTTTCTTGCTATGTCCTTGGGTAATTTACTCTATATGGAACATTTTAGTCGGTTATCACACTATGTGCTTTTTATTTACTGTAACCTGGCCTTCCTTCAGGTTTCGAGTCCTTGCCAGCCCTGCTGCAACGTAATTATGGACTGATGCGAGATCTAGATAAAAGTTTACAGGGTATGTGTTATGTCAAAAAATTGTATCAGTATTACAAGTTTCTTTTGTTTTTTCAGTTACTGGTATTATAAGTTTCTTTGTTGTAATTCTTATGCATGTCATTGCATGATTATTATCTCGTTTTCCCCCTCTTGACTTTTGACAGCACTTTAATTTGTGTCTTTTTTCTCTTTTTTCCCCTTGTGGTTTTAG
>KE504826.1:862655-873748 GCA_000441515.1 Elaeis oleifera
GGCAGTAAGGTCTAAGGCCAATTGGGGAGAAAGGGAAGATGGAGAGGAAGAAGGAGAGGGGCTTTACCTCGGCTTCGGTGGCATCTTTGGCGTCGATTTCCGACAGGCACAAGCAAAGGGGGCTGTGGTTTCAAAGGAAGAACCGAGGGAGAAAGAAGAGGGAGGAACGTTGGTGATCGTCATGGATAACTTAGGAGGGAGAGGAGGGAATTTATAGGAGCGGAGGAGAGGTCGATTCTTCTTCGGAATCGGCTTTCTCTCCGCTGAAGTCGCATGGAAGAAGACTCCCAATGGGAGTGTTCAACCTCTTTTCTTTTTTTTTTTTTTCTTTGGCCGCTTTAAGATTCAGGTTGTCACAAAGAAGGTATAAAGACACCATCCCTTCAACAATATCTAAACATAGAGGTATTGCTTGCTAAGAAGGTTAAGAAAGACAATAACTTCTTCAAAGCATTTAGGATAACATTCGACAGTGGTGAGCCATTTAAATTTTGAGATAAACATCTCCGTTTCTCATGTTCCATTTCTTTCTCATGAACTACATATATAACTCAGAAGGAGATTATAATTGGTGAAACATGACAATTATGGTGCAGGAACAATGAGAACTACTTCAATGTGGCATCTATGATTTTTTTCAAAATTAATGCTGGTCCTTAACTGGGACTAATTGTATTGGTCATTGTGTTTAAGCTTGCTAGGGTTGAAATGGCATGCATGTTGTGCCATACTATGGCAAAACTTGGTAATCATTGACACAGAATGATAAGTAGTTTGTCAAAAGATTCATAATTTGCAAGCTAAGTTGTGCCCTGTTATTCATTTTTTACTTTAACCTAGATTGTTGTTTACTACTTTATGCTAGTGTATAGACATGTTTGGAACACAATAATTTATAACTAATTTATAGGAATCCAACATCATAGTTTTCTTAGGACTCGTTTGGTTCACAAGAAGTGGAGGGAGGAAGTGGCAATTCCTAGGAAGTGGAGAGCAGTCCTCTTGTTTGGTTGGAGTTTTAAGAGGAGAGAAATAGAAAAGGCTCTTCCGATGGGAAGATACTTTCCATATTTCATAGAAAGTGGAAACCCATGAGGGAGGTGGGTTTTGGGACTTCACACGGGATGAAAATTAATGGCCATTTTTCTTTTCAAAAATATCCTTTTAAGATCTACAGCTGAAAATTTGTAAAACATGAATGGATGGTTAAGATGAAACATTGAATCGTGATATATGTCAAGATCTTCATTTTCTCCTCGCAAAAATCCTAGGGAAGTTTTCAAGAGCCAGCGGCTAGCATCTCCACCCCAATCTAGCTCTCAAGTAAGCCTTCTCTCTTCTTCCTTTCCCTACTGTTTTTTTCCCTTTGATTATAACTCCTCTTGAGTTGATCTGTGGTTGAACATCTTCCATATGGGAGTACTGTATCCTAGTTTTTTTTGCTAGCTCCTATCTTTAATCAATTTTCAGTTAAAAAACAGCATCTGGCAAATGTTTGGTTCTCTTTTTGATGCAATATGAACACCTATATGATTTAATAATACCATTTGCATAGCTTTTGATCAATTCCGGTGAATGTGCTTTGCCTTGTTAACACCAGGACCTTTTAATAGGACAAAAACAGCTGTGAAATCAACTACAGAAGCTTTTTTGGTTGTCTTACTTGAATAGGTCAGTCAAGGTGGGTCAACAAGTTGTAAAAAGAATCCTAAAAGATGGATGTTCGGCCTCTATGAGGTATATTGGATAGGTTATGGATTCATGTGGCCTGTTTTTTCTGTTCACATGGAAGAAACATAAGAACCGTGGCCTCTAAAACATTTGCTATTACCTATAAGACCTCTTGGCCATTGCATTTTTGGCTTATTAATATGGTGAGCTTCGCTTATCAGTGAATTATATTTAGAAAGTACTTCTAAAATAGTTGCTATCTCGATTCATAATTTGATCTTAAACTTACCAGTGAATTATATTTAGAAAAACTCATAATTGGATGTTCTTGACTATTAGTATTATATTACTATAGTAAATTATTATGATCTAATATTATATTAGAATATATTAATATTATATTTATATTAATATAAATATAATATTATTATTGATATAAAGTTTGGGAGTAAAAAGATATAGTCTTATATCTATTAAGGGTATAATAGGTATTTTATATAATTTTTCTTGGAAAGTAGATATTCAACCAAACATAAGCCACTTTGGAATAAGTCATTTGTCCATGGTCAATCAAACATGCCAAAATCATATTCCCAGGAAGTTACTTCCTGGGAAGAATCCCATGAACCAAACAAGTCCTTAGATATTCATGGTGGATATTGTTTTCATGTGCACTACATATTTATAAGTAATTTATCATACAGAAAATATAAATAATGATGTTTATATTTTTAGTAAAATATGTAAGCTCAATGTTAATGATAAAAGAAACACATTTCATTTACACATTAACAAGATATTGGTTGCATGCAAAGCTACCAGCAATGCGAAGATCATATATTTGGTAATACTGCAAAATGCTTGTATGGCATTGGTTTTAGCCTTCAATTTGATGTAGAATCATGATATGTGTCGTTCCTCTGTTAGATTTAGGAATTATCCATCATATCCTTGAAAAAAAGTAAATAAACGGAAGCTTCTCAACTCAAAACATAAAGCTATTCTAGATGGTTGAGCTTGGGTTTGAAAAGAGAAACTATAATACAAGCACATCCTTTTATATGTGGCCTAAATCTAGCATATAAAAGTGATAGGCACCAAGGTTTTCAATCCTAGTACTGGGCCCTATGCCCATAACTTACTAGAATGGGTCGAATTGTTATGGTACCCGTTGTACGATAACATAGTACATTGTTGGAGTTGAGACAGTAGCTATACCATGTATTGGTACTGGGTTAGTATAATGTGCTATATGTTAGACGGTAAGGGTCCATACCAAGGATTGCCAACTCAGAACCGGATCCCTGACCGGCTGGCGGTATGAGTTGGTACATCTCCATGTCGGACCTGAATCGACATAGAAATGAGGGATGAATCAGAGAGAAAGAGAGAGGGAGGGGAGGGAAAGGGAGGTCAGTGGAGACACCAGCAGTGGCGACCAGAGGCCGTGGAGGCCTCCTGGGCTCCGCAGTCTTTTGTGAGAGAATGACAGTATAGAGAGATGGAGAGAGGGAGGGGAGGCAGAGGGGAGGCCATCAGACGGCTCAAAAATGCCCCACAGCTGTTGCAGGTTCGAAACAGGGGTTGCCACCCGACGGCCTCCCCGCAGCCTTTCCCTCCCTTCCCTCCTCTCTCTATCTCTCTCTTCTCGCATCTTGTGGAGGACCACAAAGCTTGGAGGCCTCGGCAGCCTTGCCGGACCACCTCGGGCCTTCCCTTCTTTTCTCTCCCTCCTCTCTCTCTCTCTCTTCTTCTCTTTCTTTTCCCTCGCTCCATTTTCACTAGCGTTTCGAATCGAATGCCTGAACCGCACCGGTTAGCCGTCGGTACGATTCAGTACACCCCAAACTGCCCAATTCGGGCCAGTTCAGGGAAACTTGGTCCACACTACAAATATTGATAAGCAATAACACAAGCCACCCTACCATAATATGATCCAACATGGACAATAGAGTTATTCAATGCTGTACCATGTTCACTCATGTTATGATAGGTACCTAGGATAAGGCTTCATTCTCGCTCTAGCTTAGATCTATCTTTATTTATGATTGATTCAACATTTACGTTAAATTGAGGAACTATCAAGTCATTTAAGTTTCTTGAAGATATTATGTGGTTAATTCTTATGTGTATGACAGAGATGATCAAGAGTAAATTGAATCGACTAATCATCCTGATTAAACACATCTGAATAGAAGTATTTAGAAGTTTAGGTAGGAATTTATTTAAACCATCAAGAAGTACTAAAGTTTGTATCGATGTTGCATGGCTTTTGGATAAGTTGGCATTATGAGGTTGGTAAGGTGTTAGCAGATCTTGTATGTGTTTCAAGGATTTTCTGCAGACTTATATTTGGTGGCAAATTGAATGCTTGTCTGAATGTGCTGATGCACATTACAGTTATGAGCTTGTGAACAATCAATGCACATATTATTCTTCATTTACAAATACATGTCCGTGTTGCAGAGCTTGTTTGTGTTTGAAGGATCATTTACAGATCTATATTTGGTGGCAAATTAAATTCTTGTCTGAATGTGCTTATGCACATTCCAATTATGAGCTTGTGAACAATCAATGTAGATATGATTTCTTCATTTACCAATACATATTCTTGTTCTTAGCCAAAACAGAACAGATACATGTACTTTGTGAGTATGGGGATATTTTTCTTGGTAGATGTTGCAGATTTACAAGTCAACTAGATGTGTTTAGCTGTCATTCCATCCATGAAAAGAGGGGAGGAAGGATAAGTTGTCTAGTGAATTCACAAAAAATTTAAGAGATGATTAATTAAACATAACTCCAAGCACCTAGCTTTGATGTTTGTTCTTAATTTTGAGGGGAAAGTCAACTTGAAACTTCAGACTTATTTTGGGATATGATCATATGACACCAAGGAGCTGAACCTGCATATTGCACATAATATAACTTTACTATTGTGGCTGATTGCCACAAGCAGGGGCACTATGGGGTAAACGTTAAGTATTTACTCTCAACACAAGTGCATAATAGCTATATCACTGCTTCAGTCCTTTGAGATGCTGATGATTCTCTTAAAGTCTCTACCTTGAATAGAAACAAGGGTATGGACTTGAAAAATTGATATTAGCATTTCACAGATCCTTTTCTAAGATAGGGGTTGTGATGCTTGTGTGCCTTATGTTATGTGAGCATCAAAGGAAGATTGACCTAAAAGAGCAGCATCTAACTTTGTTGCCCTGTAGCTCATTTTCACAGACAAAGTAGACCACCAAAACAACTCCGGAGCTGATAGGAAAGATGACATGGACAATAGGATGTTTGATGGTAATATCCCTTATGAACATTGGATGCCATGCTTCTAAATTAGATGCTAGGATTGCCTGACAGCTGTGTGAATTGGGAAGCTTCAGACCGAGTATAATGTCCTTTCCACTTCCACAAGGTGATGGTGCATTATTTTTGGCTCTCCATTCTATTGTAGAATATAAGAATAGGGGATTTGATGAATAATTTCATTGGACTTATGCTACCTAGAGGTTAAATGATGAACACACAATAGCATTATGAATTGATATTGTAGCACCGAACCGAGTATTTATCTGAGAACGAAACATCCTAACTAAGCTACAACTTTTTGAAGAGCTCATCATGAAACAGAAAAACCTCATTCATGAGAGATTGTTAATTAGCATGACATTATAATGAATCCTCTAAAACTGAACACATCCAAGGATTCCCGAATATTAGATTGCAATGAACATGTTAGGGCCCTCTCTTTTGATAGGCCAGACTTTGAGAAGATCAACATTTCTTTGTTGATTGCCTTAGCGTTCTTAGAGTGAAGAGAGGGGCTCTACTAGAAGACGACCTACCATGCATATCCTTTACATGTCCATGAAAAAGGAGGCAAAACGGCAGAATGAGCCTCAAATCAGTCTGCATGCCAATGGATTAATGAGGAGATGAATGAGGGAAGCTAGTTGAATATCTGATTAGATATGGCGCTTAGGCCCTCAACCTGGCTCTGGTGCCACATTAGACTCAAGAGCTCATACATTAATTTAATATTGAATCAATGTGAATTTTAAACTTGCTATGGTCTTCGCATGTCTTGCAGCCTTGTAGAAACTGACATATATATTGCAACAAGTGAACCAGAAACGAGAAGATAAATAAATAAAAGAAGATCTACTGGAATAAAATGAGGTGGCAAGGAAAGGGGGGGAAAAGAAAGAGGTGAGAAAGAAGGATAAAGAGACCTTGAATTGGGCAACAGACTTTGAAGACTGTGCTTGTTTATTTATGTATCATTAGTTAGAAGATACTTAATGCCCAAAAGATACAATGTCGTCATAGGAGGTGGCCGTTATAGCATTTATCCAGGTGATAATATGTGGGGCCAATAGTCACATCTTAAAGCCAATCAGACTTAAAGACTTTGAACAATATAACATTTCAAATCAACTTATAAATCTTAAGAAGCATGCTGTCACAGTCTCAATTTTTCGTCATGAATTCAGCAATGACAGCAAAATAACAGGAAATTTAGAAATTTGTGGGCATATATGAAATCAATAATGACATGGAATACAATCAATTTGATTGAAGGACAAATGTTATCAAGAATCTAAATTGTTAGAAATTTACCGTGGTTTTTAGATTATTCACATGTCAAACAAGTTATCTCCAGACCTTTCATGTCTCGTGATGATAAACTGTAAAATAAATTTATCATATCAATTGAAAATTGTATTTTATATAAGTTGCCAAGGCAAATCTCAAAATACAGCTTATGGTACATGGATGCTTATATTTCAGTCTGATTATGAATATGCTTCTGTTAACATAAGGTTACTTGTATGAGCACTTTGATGGCTGCAGCTTTTAATATTCTTTTACACTTTTTTAACACATTGAGCTAGGGCAGCTCTTCAGTTCATTTATGTTTCTTGTAAATACATGCAGGAGTCCAGCGGCAGAATGAACAGCGCTGTGAACAAGAAATAGGGGATATTAGGCGGGGAATTGAGTCTGGTAACATTACTCCTGATACATCACTAATCAGATTTTCTGATGAGGCTCTTGATGAGCAAAAGCATTGCATCAGGATTGCTGACGAAAAAGTGGCCTTAGCCACACAGGCCTATGATATGGTATATATGCTTCCCAGTTCACATTTTCACCCTATATAAAAATCAAATTTGTTGGATCACATGTGTAATTATCTTTAGTTGCAGCCTACAGGATAGGCAAAGATGAATTTCTGACCTAATAGGAGCTTCCTCTTGTGACAATTTGCATATGCATCCAGTACTCATACAATAATTGCATATTCATTGAAGATTCTACTTTTCTTGAAATCTAGTTGGCTAAACAGGATATCAATTTGCAGACATTGTCTACTCATTTCCAATTCATTTATGGTTCAGCATTTTTTTAATTTTACAGCTGGTATAAAGGAATAATGGTAAATACCAGTCTTATTTGCTCAAGTCCAACTGCAAATGATTTGAACTGGTATGGAAATTTGAACTAAAGAATAATATTTAGTTTGATAAATGGTGAAAACACAATGGGTTCAACCAAGATAAAACCATGGCCTGAAAAGTGAAATTTTGTTTTGTTTTTTTCTTCACAATGCTCTCCTTTTCCTATTGGCATACTTTAGTAACAAAATAATGATGCCCTCTATTTCTTATGCTCTCCTGTTTGTTCCATATGATTGTTTTACATCATCTAGACATCTAATATTTTGAAATGTGGTGCAACAACAAGGTTTCAAGTACCACCAGAATGGGATGGTACGAGCAGTACCATACCATTCCAACAGGTCTTTGGCACTGGTACACCGTGTGTCGGTATGGGTGAGCCCTCAGCATGTGTTGATACCTGGCACTTACTGTTCCAGCAAAAACTAGTACAAGGTCTGGTAGCACTGTTTGAACCTGGTTGAACAGGGTTCATTCTTACCTTTTTAACACCAGCCAACTCTAGTTTGCTTGTTTCTACAACTCCTTTTCACTGAAACCTTTTTTTGCCTCCTTGATTGTTTGTCTTTGTCATACACGAGAATTTGCCTCTTCCCCTTGAGCAAACTCCTTGGACTTCTGATGATAGACTTCTGAAATTCTAGGGGAATGAACGTATTGATTTATATTCTGTGAAATTGCACCATGGTTGCTTTTCTTTCAATGGAGACTTAGGTAACCACCTGAAACCTGTTGGATTCTCAAGTTTCATGTCCGGTGGTCTTAATCCAACTTCTTACAATAATCCTTGAATGAGGAAACTGTTGGTTACACTATTGCTGATTGTATATTCGTGCTGTAGGTTGATGCACACATCCAACAACTTGATCAATACATGAGAAAACTTGAAGAGCTCCGGCAAGGTACTTATGGAACTTCTGCTCTATTTAGTGGAATGTATCTGATATGCAGTATTAATCCCATCTGATGTTGGCCAAATTTCTATCTAATATACTGCCCATGTATTTTATGTTCGGCAAGCAGAAGGGAACTTGCAACTGGAGCAGGTGTTGGTACTTCAAATGCTGATGCTAGCACAAGATCTGGAAGGGTTGCTGAAAGTAGCAGAGGGGGCGGAAGAAGTATGCTGCTTCTTCCAAAATGTTCTTTATCAAGCAATAACATTGATGCAATAGATTGATCCTCCATTTTTGGCTGCAGATCACGATTAGCAGTAGAGCCACCAAGTGTAGATCTGGAATTACCAGTGGACCCAAATGAACCCACATACTGTTTCTGCAACCAAGTTAGCTATGGGGAGATGGTTGCTTGTGACAACCCTGATGTATGCTTTATTTCCTTGTCTTCCTTTCTTTCCCTTCCGTCATGAATTTTCCCATCGAAAAATTTGCATTGATAACTGTTCTAAAAAAGGTTGGTGCTAATTACTCTTTACTTTCTTCCGGCAGTGCAAGATTGAGTGGTTCCATTTTGGATGCGTTGGTTTGAAAGAACAACCGAAAGGAAAATGGTACTGCTCCAATTGCGTTGGAATGCAGAAACGTAGAAAGGTAAATGAATGGTTACTTCTGCTGACAGGAGCTGATTTTGGTGCCAGAAATGGAATTGAGTCGTGGCATTTATTCTTAGTAGTCGGTTTGGCCTCTGCATATATAGACGATGAGTGGAGCTACCATTCAGCGGTTAACCTAACAATTATGTGGACATAAAGGAGAGGTTTGGATGGCTTTCTTTATGGCCTGCGGTCATAATATGTTATTCATTCTTGGTAATAGCAAGGTGACCATATAATACAGTTTTAGCGCGAAGATTCTAAGTAAGATATGTTGTTTTACTTTAATGCCTAGATTTTGGTTCGTTGTGTGGTCAGCAGATGAGACCTTGTCACCAGCCACCTATTTGTGGATGCCATGACAATTTGCCGGTAGAAACACGGTGCAGGCTGAATCTTTTCTTTTGACTAGGAAAAGAGGACTAAAGCGCGCTTGTCTGTAACTTCATTACATCAACTTGAGCAATTTTATGCAAAGCCAAAGGAAATCATCTCGATGGATGAAATCCTTGTCATTTGCTTTGGCTTCTTGAACAAACCAATCAGCAGCTTGATTTCCTTCGGAGTATATGATTAGGTGAGGCAAGAGACGCAGTGGTCTGCCGGATATCAATAAGAGGAGGATGAGGTGATGCGGTAGCTTACTGCAAAGTTTACCATGAAATGGTAGTATTTGAATGCCCTTCAACTTATATTGCAGGGGCATTCCAATTCCCTAGCAGCCGTTATAATTCCTTGCCAAGCTCCTTGTAACTCGGCCATTGAGACTAGATCCTGGAGAACTGGAATCTGGCAGCAGCAATCACCAAGCCATGATGGTATCTAATAATAAGACCTGCACCTTCACTATTAGCTTGGGCCTTTGACTCCACTGTCAAAATTAATTTTAATAAAGCTGGCTGAATCTTTTGTCCAGAACTATATTGACCGAGGTGGGCAACTGCCAAGTGGTAATTAATGGAGGACCATCATTTTCAGTGTTGGATGGCTGCTCATAGGGCTAAAATTAGATGGGCTAAAATTAGATGAATATCAGTATCTATATCTATATTTGTTTTGTCCGATGAATATAAATATGGATATAAATATTATTTAGATATAAAATTTATATTTATATTTATTTAAATAGATATGGATACAATTCGGATATTGAAAGTAGACACAATTATGGATGTAAGTTTGATAATTCAATTTTATGTCTATAGAATCAAAAATACTATTAAACAGGTTATAAATAAATTAATAGTATGTTATATATTATTTTAAAATTAATGAGTATTATATAAAGTTATATAGGGTTACAGGAAGATTTGAATTTTCAGATATGGATTTGATAGTTGTTAATTCATATCCATATTCATTTATCTTTGATAGATATGGATACAGATATTAATCGGATCTTCACATTTCTATCAATATCTAGATTGATTTTGATAAAGAAATGGATTCGGACAGATATTATTCATACTACTTTCATCCCTAATTCATATTATTTTCATCCCTAGCTGCTTGATTGGTGGGAAGTTTAAGGCATGACTGTTTGTAAAGAATTCAAGGCGGAAGAAGGCATTTTGGTCCAAAATGGAGCCTTATATTCATAAACATTTAGTTTGAGTTTAAGCCATATGACCCACGTAAGCTTGGTTTGTTTAGCTCTACTTCTGTTGTTAGCTCCACAACTAATTCATGAATATATTTATTTGAAAAGTTTAACTAATCCAGTAATAGATTAATTTGAAGAATTCTTAAACAGGAAGGATGATTTTCAAAAAATTAATATGAATGCCTGCAACTTAAGCACATATCCTACTTAAACAAAATATATGATGGTCACCTAAATCTGAGGGACTTAAATAAACAAGATACAATAAAATCAATGGAATTTTAAGATTTCTTATCCATACATTGAGTTGATAAAAAGAATGCAGCGATATCACTTCAACCATCAACTCAATGTATTAGAAGCATGGATGAGAAAGCATGGATTCAACTATAAGCATCAAAGCATCAAGTCACAGAGACGATGTGAAATCTCGGCTATAGAAGTTCAAACCATAATACCAGTATGCTGTCACATAAGTCGCCACTTAGACAGTAACATTATTCCCCTCCTTATAAATGTGTCTAATTAGAAGCAAGAACAGCGTGCAACAAGTCTTCGACCGTTTGCTAGCAGGGGAAGATGGCCTTCAAGGAGCTTAGACTCATTAGACAACCATAAGATGACCGATAATAGACTCAACCACGTGGTGGACTCCATCCAATAGAATCATCTGCGATGGCATTTAATATATCTGAATGCATGTCAGAATTAAACATATTCCATTTCTATCTTTAACGATATGTGTTCTGAGCTGGAAAAGAAACCAACTCTAATTTGCAGTCGTCTCCTCATCCAC
>KE504826.1:887685-904084 GCA_000441515.1 Elaeis oleifera
TTCTTTTCTCTTTTCTTTTGGTGGGGTTGTGGGATGGGGATTCAGTCAACCCTATGCATCAGAAATCACATCTAAGCATCAAGCAGCATTAAAGCATAAAAAGTATTTTCTTACTAAAAGTAATGAATAGACAAAAAACTGTAGCTATTAAGGTTGTTAAAAAGGAAGGATGTGAAACTTATAGAAGTAAAAAGTAAAAAAAAAAAAGACACAAATGGTAGAGAAATTACAATGACATCTGGTAAGGAAAGTAGGGTTATAGAAATGCAAACCTCAACAGATGCTCTGGTGGCTTTTCTTCTTGATTTTCTTGAAGAAGTAGTTGTTTCATCAGAATCCTTCAACAATTGAACTCCAATCATTTGAAGAGGCTTAGCTCTCTCAACTTCCTTTCCTTGATCAGATCACCTGCTTGACTTTCTGTCAGCTCAACAACTTCCTCCTCGTCATCTACCTCATCTTCCTCAGTTTCTATTGTGACATCCTCCACAGCATCAACTTCGTCCAACATATCAGGAGGATTAGGATCTTCTGATTCAATGTCCTTGTCAGGAACATCATTATAGCTTTCACCAAGAAACGATGTTTCCAAAACTCTGTATTTCCTCCTTCCAGCTTAATCCGTGATATCAATTCATCTATCTCTTCATCAACCTATTAAGAAACAATAAGATAAAACAAAATATCTAGAAAAAGCTAGTACCACAACCTGCTACATTTTCTTGGTATCAGAGGAGAAACTATGTGAACTGAGAACTATTAGTGCACAAAAAAAGAATCACTAAAGAAGCGGCATATCATTTTCTTACTGTATTTTAATTAATTGAGTGTCATGTTCAAAAAATCATGAAGATAAAGATCACAAGATAATAAATTATTGGTACCTCTTCTTCTTCCTCTTCCACAGGAGGTACCCAAAGTGGCCGGCCACGTGAACGATTTATCCTTCTTGCCTTTTGCACTCGTTGGTATAGTACTTGTCTAGTTCCATCTGTAGGCAAACCTTGTGCTTCTAGCTCCTCCTTTAACTCAGAGACTATCATTTTACTTGCAGCTTTCGGTTTTAACACATTCTGTTCAGGCCCCTTAATGATCTTTTTCAGTCTCTCCACCACTCTAAGTAAATCAGTTTCAGACACATCACCTAAAGCTGCAGGTCCTTCATTCTGCAAGGTTTTCAGGAGTTTACGATGATAAAGCTTATATTCCTCCAGACAACGCTGCTTAAAAGATGTTTCCATTGGGTTTGAATAGGCAAACCAACAGCATCAGGATCCAGAGGGGTTTTCCCTCTACGTGGCACCCACCGCTTGCGTTCTCCTGTAAGCCCACCTTCTGCTATATACCTAATTGGTCAACAATCAAGTACCCAGAATGAGCAGGACATAACTGCAGGAGGAAGGAAGTATCAAATATCACTATAACAGTCCAAGCCTCCTACTGCTATCTAGCTAGTTAATCAATAAAGAACTCAGAAACATACCTAGTGCAAGCAAAACATAACTACAGGAGAAAGTACTTACTAAAATACTACAACAGCTTACATGCATGATTCATCTCAGTTCTTGAAAAGCAATTGTTTGAGAAGTGAGAAGCTGACTCATTTTTGTAAGCCTATTTTATTCCTATACTGATGTAAAATTTAAACAACAAAAGCCACAGCATAAGTCTGAATGAATGATGAAAGTAATTCACACAATAGAGACAACATGAGAAAATCTTCAGTTAAACAATTCTTTATGCTTACGTTGTATACAAGCAAGAAATGTTACATGTACGTGGGTACTAGCATTGAGTGCAGCAATGGGTCTAAATGCCTGAACCTTCTGATATTTATGGTTACCAGCATCAGGTGTGTTCTATGCTGTTAGAAGTACCAGAACCCTAAAATTTATCTTAGTGTCATGCCCATACCCCTTCCTAAGTGTTGCACACAGGTACTTTGCAATAATTGTAGGGTGCAGATAACATAGCACTCAAGTGGCACATGTAGATACATCATTAGTGATTATATCAGCATGTTGAATCTCTCACAAGTGTGGCTCAGTCTGTTGGTGTATTGTAGGTCATATACATATTTCCAAACTCTTTCAGAACAGAAAATATATTGCTCCAGAATAAGATAGTGGAATGGACACAATTCTTGTTGTGCTGCAACCTTCTTTTGACAAAATATGTTAGCTTTCATTTCAAAGAAATTAGGGCAGGGATGAAAATGGGTCAGATATTATCTGACAGTATCTATTTCCATATCCTGTTCTGTCAGATTCGAATAGAAATCTTTGCATTCAATCAGATGCAGATATGGATCCGGATGCACATTTATAAATTTGGCTAGATATCTGATCCGGCCCCAACTTTAAGTTTTCTGGATCCAGATATCAGGTTTTAAAAAAAAAATCTAAAAACAGTTTATATACCACCTTTAGAAGGAATCAAACCGTTAACTTCTCAGCTAGTAAACAACCAGTCAGCCACCATGGCAACATTTTATTCGAAGAATATACACATTATAAAATATATTCATTTGAAATGTGCTGCGATATTTCATATTTTTAATAGTTAATTTTTTTTCATAAAAATTCAATCCTTTCCCTTTGATAAAAAAATGAATAACTTCATTCAACTCTCTATGATATTTTCAAAACCCTTTTGTTGAAAATATTTGAAAATATCAATAACTTAAACATATTTCCTATGTTTGTATATATTTTTTTCGTACAAGTTCTTCAAAATATGAATAATTCATGATCCTAGTTATTTATGCCACAATTGAAGAGTGACAGGGGTACTTAATATATAATTTTTAATAGTTTTATATAATATATTTATTTAAATAATTTATTATTTTTAATATATTTTTAAAATAAATTTAATTAGATCAGCGGCCAAGATCCTTGGCCAGATTGGTCTTTATGCAGGTTCAATAACTACATCTGAGATCATTACCTGGTATTGTGCATCGCGTGCAATCTTGATAGTGGGAGAATCAAAGATTTCCATAATTCTTGCTTAAAAACAGTTTTAGATGGAAAGCCTTCATATATATGAGTTTTTAACTTAATTCGATTTACGTGTATATTTGTCACTAAGATTCATGAAATGGGAGAAATATTACAACATACAAACACTAACTTCGATTCACACATGTATTAACTCAGATGTTTTACTTAAACTAATTATATGTCATGTTACAAGTTACCAAGGATTTTAGTATCATGTTCTGATGTGGCGCTGCTTGGCATTGGACTTATTTGTACCTTGCCAAGAACCAGCATGGAACAAGCACATAGCTGTGACATGTCGAAATTTAGCACTGGAAGGGTATGTGCCAATCCATGCCTCCCGACACAAACAGCAACCAAAACCATGTGATTTCTTTTTAAGATTAAAAAATTTCATTGCTTTGAAGACAATTATTGGATTGAATCAACCATCCTCACTCATTGAAATATGTATCATATAATATTATTCATAACAACATGCTAAACCATACTAATTACCATGATGATGCAGGGGAGCAGAGTGTAATTTATTTAATGAGATCAAGTGTGAAAGACAAGTTGGATTTACCATAAGAGATAATACGATGCAGTTGACCACACCAAACACTACACTGGGCACCAATATAAGCATGGAAAATTTCTAAAATCATCAAATGACCTGCATAGAAGTGTGGCTATGGCTGCTTACGGTAGTCATTACACAACAATCACTTTGCATCAAAGACCATGTACCAGTTCCACTTATGTTTTAGTTTTCTACCCCTACTTCATATGATGTATGACAATGACTATGAAGTTTAATAGATTCTAGAGTATTATGAGGAAGATTTGCCATATTGATCGGTACTGTATTATACCAGGTGTACCGTACCATATCAGTATTGAACAGTCTCATATCGTACCGATACTCGGTACGTCTCGCCATCTCGTACCGTACTGTATACCGATATTGTAATAGGATGATACCGGTATAGGATCTAGTACCGAGATGACAAACTTTGATTATGAAAAATGATATGCATCTACAAATATGACAATGCAAAATCGGGGCATATCCACTACAACTATACTCACCTAAGCAACATCAAATTTAAAAAAGGAAAAACCAGCAAAGAGGTTGCCCAAAGTTTTGCAAGACAGGATTGCAAAACCATCTGGAACTACCTAGTTCGAGGTCTATTAAGCCATAACAACGGCGGACAGGATGGTTCTAGCATTCGAAACGAGAGACCGCCGAAGGACGGGAGAGGGAGAAGGAAGAAGGAAAAGGAGAAAGAGAAGGGGAGCGAAGGAGAGGAAGAGGGAAAAAAGTCCGCCGAAGGGCCATGGAAGCTGCCGAAGGGGCTCCTTCCTCCTAATCGAAACAAGGGTCGTCCATCCCTGTTTCTTTTTTACTTTGCCAACTTTAAGTAACATCAGCAATGGGGCCTTCCAATAGGTTCCGCAGCCCTTTGGCCTCTTCTGTAGCCTCCAGCGACAATTTAGTAGCCCTCCCTCCCTTTCCTCTCCCTCTCCCTCTCTCTCTCTTCCTCTCTCGTGTTCTTCCTCTCCCTCTCCCTCCCTTCTTCCCTCTCCCTCTCCCCTCTCTCTCTTTTCCTCTCTCCCACTCTCCCTCTCCCCCACCCTCTCTACTGTGTTGATTTAGGCTCGGCACAAAATGGCATGGGCGTACCCAACCGTGCTGTCAACTGACCGGTCAAGGCCCCAGTATTGGCAAAGCGAACCTTGCTTGCAAGTTAATTTACTTTCATGAGGCATTCCTATGCTCCATAAATAATGCAAAAACGGTTATAGATCACCATGCTCTACCATGCAATGTTATAGAACATATCACGCAAAATGACTTCTAACCCTAGTTATTATTATTATAACTCTTTCTTTATAAACTATTTAGGATAAATTCTGGATAGGAAATGAATGTCTTACTGATCTAACCATTTTTTATGTCTCTTTGAAATTTATCTTGCAAACTAATAGCTCAAGATTGGATTGTACTGTAAAGATGTGATATCATATGAATAAGTTACCAAGCACTTTAAGGGCCTCTTTAGTTAATTAGGCTAAAAATCCCATTGGATTTATGGATTGGACTAGTACAACCAGCTAGATAATAGAAATACAAGCTGGGTAGGCCTTTATATATATAAGAATCCAGGAATGATTTGGGGGCCAGCCTGAAACCCATAGGAATAAAAAAAAAACCTGCTGGCATTCGGGCCAACCACTCCCAAACCTAAGGTCTTTTTTTCCTTCCTTTGAGATTCAGGTCGGCCCATTCCCAAACCATTCCTGGGTACTTATATATATAGGCCTAGCCCATTCTATATTCCTATTATCTGGCTGGTTGTACTACCCAATCCACAAATCCAATAGGATTTTCAGACCAATCATCCAAACAGACCCTAATAGTGTTTCAAAAAAGAAACTAAGAAATGCCAAAGGCAACAACATAGCACCTGGGCAGAAGGCTGGTGTGGAGGCAGAGACCACGGTAGATCATATCCAAAGTTAAGAAAATAATTAGTTAGTTTCTACCAAGACTTATAAAATGGACCCTAGTTTGGGAAAATCTTTAAACCATGTTGTAGTTTGATCATATATAAATGATTATGGATATTTTTACATACATAATTCAATGTGGTATCCCTTAGAAATGTTGATCTTAATTGTATCCTATAACTAATCAATTACAGCTTTCTCTCCAATGCTTGCTTCAGTTACAAAGACAAGTTTGACATTGAAGCAAAAATTAGGGGAGAAATAAAGGAGGGATGAAAAAAAAGCATTTAGGAAACAGTAAAGTGAAGGAAAATGGATATTTGACTGCATTTATTTACATGCATGATTATCAAGTCCAATGGTATCTCTACCATCCAAAGTAGTTGATATGCGAATTCTGTTGTTCCTCTCGTCCACTTAAGAGCTTAGGCATCAGAAAGTTCCGGTCCCATAAAGAAAGAAGTGATACCAAATCAAAGAGATTGAGAAGAAGCCATTCGCATGAGATAGACGATGCAATGAGAATCTTCACCAGAAACTTCCAAAATATGACCACACACTTCAGATGTTTTGCCAATATACTGATAGAAGAGACATCAAGCAAAATCCTAAATTTGGACAGGTCCAAATGATTAGCAGTACTGCCAGAACATAGAAACCTTGCCATGCATAGATTACTGAGAAATAGAAATCCAGAATAGGAACAAGCAACAGCTATAAGATCAAGCAAGCAATATCATTACAGTGCATATATAATCAGGTAGCCTCATGAGCATGAAATCAGCAAGTAAAGGAAGATCCTACAAGTATTCTAAGAATCTGCTGATACATATCTGGCACACCTGGCAACATAATCAATTTCAAATCCCACATCAGCTTCTTCTTGTAAAGGTTCTATCCAGGAGCTAACTAATGTTCGATATTTTCTGCTCAAGATCATTGCTCTTGGTGCAATAGGTTGATTGTCCTTAGCCATTGCTTCTAAAGCTTCAAGCAACTCGACAGCTCTTCCTAATTATAAACATAACCATACCTGCTCAGGGAAGTACTATTCACAATATGCAAGACAACATCAATATCATTTAGATGAATAATTTCCAAAAACGAGTAAACATGTACTGCGATCAAATGTAGAAAAAAACCTCATCATTCTTAACTGCAATTTAACAAATTCAGTATCATAATTTTCAAAAGCTCAGACAGATGAAACATATTAAACATAATATGTAGTCCTTTTCACATGATAAATAATAGAAAGGAAAGAAAATTGACAAAGAAAATCAACAGTCATTCAAATATGCATCCTTAGAGTCTTAGATATTGAATAACAAAATGATGAAAAGTTTCCCCAACATATCTTCCCTGATAGGCTATCTCAATTGATAATTCCCAGAAATTACATGTTGCAAGTATACCACATATCATGAATCAAATAATTGAAGTAGCAACAACATGAGCGTGCAGAATTAAATGTACCAAAAGCAAATCCAAGAAAATCAGCAGAACTTTCCTAACAAGCTATTTATTTAATATTTCCAGGAAATTGCATATTATGAGTATCTTGCTTTTAATAAATCAAATGGTCAATGCAGCAATAAGATGTGCACAGAGAAAATTAAGTTTACCAATATCAAACCCAAGAAATCATCATCTTTACCATGCTTGAATACTAATGGTACATGTAAGGTAGCATATTTAAGAAAATATCTTTCTTTCTTTTGTCTTTTTTTGGTGGAAACACCCCTAGTGTCAATTCCAAGCACAGATGAGAAAGGTTGAAGGGTTGATTCATGCGAACAGCCAATACAGATGGAAGCTTAAAATAATACCAAAAGTTCGAAATCCATTAATGCTAGGGTGCTGTCTATTCACATTTAGCCACAACATAACCTATTTGTGATGACAAAGGTGAAGGATAGGCACTTCCGCACTTGAGCCACAACTTTGCCTATAACTGGCTTAGTCTAACCCACTCGACGTGAAAAATCTGCTACGATTGGACTAAGCTATGTTACATATCCTATGTTGCATTCATCCCCATTTGATTGGCAAACAAAAAAGAGCTTCTAAATCAAAGGGAAAAACATGGGTCAAGAAGTTAGTCTCTGTTGTGTAGGTGAAAAAATTTATAAGGCTAAATTCTGACTATGGTTATGAAAGGCCATACGAATAACCGATCAGCACAGCACATGCTGCACCAAGGGCCTGTGCCGGCACACAGCAGAAGGCAGCATACACCTCACACAGCATGACACAGTCATCGTCAGCCAGTATGCCACAGCACATGTTGGCCCATGCCAGCAGGCATGGTGAGCACCTCAATTATTGATCCAACAAAGATGTCTAGTAAGGCATGATGTTTCCTAGGTTTTATTGAATACCATCACACATAAGCATTCAGCAGTTCATAATAAACAACATTGATAGGTGCATAAGGATAATTGTCATTTAATGACAACATATAATGATCAATGAACAATAAAAAATTGAAATCCAATTGATCACTCGAAAAAATTAGGACCTCTCTTTATGGCATGTGGTAAATTTATGCGAAGCTATTGA
The DNA here is from genome assembly GCA_000441515.1 of Elaeis oleifera. NCBI lineage: Eukaryota > Viridiplantae > Streptophyta > Magnoliopsida > Arecales > Arecaceae > Elaeis > Elaeis oleifera. The sequence goes on from KE504826.1 coordinate 895,752, forward strand.
ATCAGAATTAACAAGTTTGATTTTGAACCGATGTGCTTAGTGTTAATTAATTAAAACAATTTGGTTACTATTTGATCAAATAATGCTAGATATCAGGAAACACAAAGGCAAAAACTTGGAAACTATACCTTCACGGCATAAAGCACGAAGATACAGTGAGAGGGGATCTCCAAAATTCCCTTCATTGTATAAAACCTTTGTTCCTCCAGGGAAGTTCTTAAGGGCACGAAAATGCCGGATAGCTTCCTTTACAACGCAATATTTAGTAAAACACTCCACTAACAACCTGAGCAGAAAGATCAACAATTAAAAATAAAAGAAAGAAAGTTCTCATACACAAAGTAACCAGGAGTTCGTAGTATAATCATAACTAAATGTCAAAAATATTAGCAATTATGGATATATAAAGACCCTTTGAAGAGACCTGTTAACACATTAAGGCATAATGTACACAGATAGACATAAAATAATAATTTGTCTACAAAGCCTACCTTCTGTATCTTTACTATTCTTTATTTTTTTAAATGATGTTATGAGACACTGCAAGAAAACAGCAACGGCATTCATACAGACAAACCATTAGAATCTACTTTTAAGCCAGGAATGTCAATAGGTAATCAGCTCTTAATATGGAAGACATTCCTGTTGCCAATGCCTTCATCTTAAAGACAATATTCAATGTTGAAGATGTATACAAGCATAATCATAGCGCACACTAAAACAAATTGAAAGCAGAGTAAGAACATGGAGAATTATAGGACAATATCTTTTAAATTTTTTAAGACGAGGGATTTAGACCTTTTTTTAACTAGTAGTTTCTATCAGTTTAACTTAATGGAGGAGTTTATCATGACTGACAATGATAGGCTTCAAAAGGTTTATTAGGATAAAACTGATCACTGTCTCGCAGAAGCATCAGTCGGAATTCTTGGAAAATTGGGCCTTAAACCTTATAAATTTAGGGAAATGTGGTCAAGCAACTTAGTTGAAGAGAAAAATACTCAGCAACATCAAAGCAAAAGAAATTATTACAAAAAATTTCCAAGACCTGTCAGCTGCTTAAAATGTGATTCCATCTAATGATGGTAGACATGGAAAATTGTTAAACAATTAAACATTTTGCAAAGAAAATTTTCTTACGCATAAGTCTTCACATTAGGCTGCAAACGCTTGTGATCTTCAACCATCATTCCAAGTAATTCAGCTACATCCTGTACCCTATAAAGCAACAGCAAACCAAAAGAACTTAAGGAATAAATAAAAATAACATTTAAACACTCGTGATCTTCAACCACCATCTCTAGTAAGTCAGCTAAACCCTGTGTCTTATAGATCTCCATGAAACATAATGTATTTAAAGACTTAAAATAAAAATAAAATAAAATAAAAAGGTGAGATAAAAAAATGAAATAGGCACATTCCAGGATTTTCTGAGGTCACCATCAACAAGGTGAAAGTACAAGATGAAAGCTGAAGGTTAATATGCTTGAAGTCCATCCAAATATTGAGTTAAGTAATAGGCATAGTTGATTGTACAATAGTTCAGTAATCTTGAATCTGATAGTGGAACATGGAAACCTAGGCATAGCTATCAGCAAAGCAATAGTCTGATCCTTATATCTAAATTAAAGGAACTAATTGCTCTTGCCCCTTAAATAATGTATTGATACAAATCCAAGAGGACACTGATGGCTGTTAACTTCTATAGCCTTGAGCATGCAGAAACCATACAGGAAAACATGATTTCAATCACGGGCATGAGATGTGAGTAAAGCACCTGATCCATCATATTTTACAAGGGCAGAGCAATTACAAAGAGAAAGCAAATGAAGAGAAACAAGAGATGCAGAATCCACCAAAAAGAATTTCATCTAAATTAACTAATGAAATTCACAAGATTGCATCATATCCTATAACAAGCCGTAGGCTAACAAACCAAAACAAGCCTAAATTAACACTTTATAGTCTTAGAAGGACCCATGGCAACTAATTATGAACCTAGGATTCCTTGGTCCTATTCATCTGAACAAAAGTCGATCACCTTACCTATGACTTAGTATTATGAGGAGGCAGGGAAGCTTTTGTTATTGCATGTGGCATTGAACTTGTATCTTTTTGGCCATAAACAACCATTAATAATTTCACATGAAAATTGAAGGTAATAAATGAAAGTAGTTCTTTATGTTTATGATTAAGGGGCAAAGGATACATCAAATGAATGCTAATTCTTTGAAGGTGCACAAATAGCATTAAAAGCTTATGAAAGTTATGGAAATGAAGAAATGCCTTGACAATTTCAACGTGACACTCTTCCTGATGAGACATACGGTAAAATGGCTTTTGAAGATGTCTTGTGCTGAGCATAAGTATATGTTAAATCAGGCCAATAGAACAACAGAGTTTCGCAAAAATTGATTCTAAAGGCTACAGTTGACTCATCAGCACTCGAAATTGTCCGGTGATGCATGATTTCCATACAAAGTGTTGTCCTTCCATATAGGTTGTGTGCATTAACATAGAGATAATTGCATTAAAAAAAATAAAAAATAAGATAACCAGGGTAAAAGGAAATTGTGATCAACATCCTAAGTCTATAAATTTTACCTATCATAGGATTCAGCCCTAGTATATGCCTGGATCACCCAATTATATGTCTCAGTATCAGGTTTCATGTACTCTGCAACATAAGGGCATAATTAGTTCAGGCAGAAGTTAAATAAATATCAGTTTGCAAAGGTATTTATTTCAAATATCCATGGAAACCATGGACAGATGACAACCACCTCAATGATTTAATTATAATTCTTATGATTTTACTTGCACAGTATTAAAATAAACAGGAGCATTACTTCCAATTTCATCCAGTAGTAATTAAAGAATGTCATTACAGCAGAGAAAGTCCATTTAAGGGGAAAAACAAATATTAAGTGCAGATGCTGCCTCATGCCAACTGTGCTGTGGCATGCCAAAAGGGCCAGCATGCCTAACAGTACTAGCACTTAATACTTGAGAAAAACAACAATAGACAGCACCACATGCACACCATCAGACATTAAGATTGCAAGCAAAATTTCAGAAGGTACAAATTATATGGACTTTATCGACTTCAAGAGTGAGTGCTTACTAGTTTGACAACCTTGATTAATTGAATAACTGTGTTCCAGTAACCAAAGGAGGTCAGATGAGAGGGTTCTTTAATCCAGTTTTCAAGTATAACTACGTCATAAAAAGTAAAATTACCTATATACTGAACATAAAAGCAGCAATAGATTTTTACCCAGAAGGAATCTCATTCATCTTAAAACGATCTTGACCATAGAAACATTCTTCCAGTTATAAAAAAACTTACAATACACCATCAATTTAATGGAGCTTTCCAACTAGGAAACCCAATCTCAGTCCAACAATGAACCCTATCAAACTTTTGCACTTTTTCCATGTTTGAAAGGCCCCTTCCATGCCTCCTTAGAGCCTGAAGAAAAGTCTGGAGAATTTGCACCTCTTCATGATCCCTAAAAGGTTCAGCTACAGCAAATATTGCTATTTGGAAGAGCATGAGCTACCAATTAGTCAGCATCTCTATATAAAAAAATAATAAGATGGTATAATTTCCACATATTTCTTTTCTATATTTTTTTAGAGCAAAATGTTAAGTGTATTTTTTGACTTGAATTTTCTATTGCAAGTTTTATTGGAAGGAAGGAGTTTTACCAATATGTTGCACAGCAGTAGTTACAAACTTCAAAGATAGAATCTTAATAGCCCACCAATAGGTTTGCAGACTACAGCACATATTGCTAGAATCTTAATTGAAGCTCTTTCAAGTTCATAGAGATACAAAAGTGATTAAAGCTATTAAACCTCTTCCAAGTAAACTTTCCTTGCTAAATAGTTGATGAAGAAAAGAACTCAATCCTAACCTAACTAGAAAAACCCTCCTTCCCATGATGCCACAGCATCTCTTTCTATGGTAGAATTAAGCTGAGATGTAATAAATATGTTTTTTATTTTTAAACAAAAAAAGATGGACTTGATTTTCTTTCCATTACGTCATTTTATGCTCTATACTCTTTCTGCTTTCAAGTGTGTGTTAAAATTCCCCAAAGGTAAGCTGCATCCGTTTATATCTAAAACATCACATGTTGTTCTCAACTCTTTTCATAATATTTAATTTTAAAATGCTAAAACTAATACGGAGGCTCAACACTTCAACTTAAACCCAATTTGAATTAAATTAGTTTAAATTTGTTGTCATGACTTAACTCAAGTTGAATAAATATTAATCCAACTAAATGCAATTAAGAATTAGGGTCATGTTTTGGCCAAAGTTGCACTCTAGATGGATTCAGAAAATATTCAGTCAAGCCTGATGAGAAAGCAAATGATAAGAATTGGCTGATAGCATAAACATATTTGTGCACACATTGACCTATGTAGCACACATATCAATGCACACATTTACAAACAGACACATGATACACTGAGACACACCCATGCACTTACATATTTCTCCTAACAGAGATAGTCACCCTCACTAGACTTGGTAATCCGAGTATGGTGCCCGTTCAACTAAAGCTCCTAAATTAACCTCAGTAGTATACCAAGGAAATGCTCGAAAATAATTTAAAGAATAACAACAAGCATAATCACATGAGTTTTAATGCAGTACTAATGTGGTATATAATCATCTTAAAGCTTGTGTAGTTAAACAACTTTCTTTTGATGTATCTGGTGCTCACGTGGAGCAACTAAGTAATCCGTAAGGACCTTTATATCCAAAAAAAGAAGCAGAAAAAAACTTAAATCTAGTGCAAATTTTTTGAACACAAGGATCCCTTTTGTGATTAACATAGAAGGCCTACCGTAAGCAACTCAATATTCATTGGATTCCTTCATTGGATTCCAAGAGGTAAGTGTCTCGAAGCCCAATTCCTTTGGTTTAGTCCCCTCCCCTCAACCAAAAAGGGATTCCCTCCCCTCAACAAAAAAGGATTCATTCTCTCACTAGTGGGAGCTCCATCAAATTAGAATTACCTAGGTCAAACACTCGAAGAAGAGAAATACAAAGGTTTTGAACCAAGGTTTGCCGTCTCAATACCAGGTTCCATACCAGTGCCAACCTATTACTGCATCCGAGTGTTGGTACATCCTCTATACCACATTTTAGTACCGAACCGGTACAGTACAGTATGCCCCATACCACTCGATTCGGTCTAATATGGCAAACCTACCATAACCTTCTCCCAAATCAATTAAGGGTACAACCACTAGATTGTAGACATTTCATGAAAGGGTTCCATATGAAACGTTGTCTACTCTTCCACCTCCAGATCTACTCCTATCTTCAACTGCTAAGGAGGCTGCAAATTTACTTCTAGAAAGATAAGATGTTCCTCATCAAGCTCATAAATATCGACCTCATAAGGGAGCTTTAGTAAAATCAATCTAGCTTGATTTCACCTAGCTCCTTATGTGCCCAACATGCATGTCATCTTCGAGATGAAATTCATGGCGAAAGAAAGTGATCCTAAGATGACTTTCGTTAGGACATTCATTTCAAAAGTGGATTAACATATCATTTTTAGTAGCAAGTCTTCATAGCATAAAAGATATGACCTTGAAAGGAAGAAAGAAATCATTCTGAATCTCTGATACAATCTTTAGTGCAATCTATTGGGCCCACATGCATATGCACTTGTACTTTTACTAGTAACATTAAATGGACAAAGAAGTTTGTGTAATTATGCTAGTTCATACTAAGAGGTTCCAGATTACTGTTTTACAAACATTTCAGTACAGTTCAAGGTGAATTGTGCAGTGTCGCCTTTTGGTAAGATGGTTTCAGAAAGAACTGGACAAAACTAGAAGCGATGATTTATGAAAAAAAGAAAACTATAAAAACGAAAAAAAGTTTGGACAAGGATTGATGATTGTTGTAGAATTAGAAAGAAACCTAAAATAATATTTATAGATGAGTTCAAAAGCATCATAAGGAATTTTAAAACATCTTCCAAGTTGTATTTGTACTCTTGTAGTCAGTATTGTGACACACTTTAGAAACCTGTATAGTATTTCATGATCATTTGTAACGAAGATGAATATTTAAAAAAGCAAATCGATTTGTCAAAATAAAATTAAATTAACTAATTAGCAAGTTAAAGATATAAAACTATGGATGCAACTAAAAATATGTGCAAGTTATGACCAACTATCAACTACAGCACGTGTCCATTTCAACATATCCGAGCAAAATCAAGGTGGCATCATAGGGAGAAAACATGCTGAAAAAAGGCACATGGTTGTTTCAGCAGAGTAGGCCTTAAAGTGAAACATTTTAAATGAAATGTCTCATTCTGAATTGAATTTCAAGAACTGCTTATGGTGCATATCAAAATAAAGAGGCAGTTACTCATCAAATTTATGTTATCAAGGAATTTAAAGTTAAAAAAAGCATTATTTAGAACGAAACAGATAAATAACCTCCAAACAGATTTCATACCTTCACCTCCATATTCCATGTTTTCAAATGTCGCAAAAGCTACTTCCGGTATTCCACAAGTAGCCTGCATGAGAAGGTCAAGATATACTCAGCTTACTAAGACCCTTGGCTGAGGATAAGCATGGAAATGGTGAAGTTCCAGGGTAATGATGATCACTTCGGACTTGCCAAACAAGATCACAGGTACTTTATGGTATAATTGCCACCAAATATAATAAAATTAAGACCATAGGCTGCAACTGCTCCAAGACACATGAAGAAGTCTAATACATTGACAGCATAATCCAAGAAATATTCTGTAACAAGACATACATAATACATGGGTTCCCTGCTATCCAGATAATTTGATCAATTGATTGCTTTCAAAATTTGCTCTGACAATTTTGTACACATCAGTACATTTTATTGTCAAGAAAGATCAAAGAAGAGAAAGGAGAAAGATGAAAACCAAACATCAGTGCATTTCAGACCATCATATTAACATAACACATTTTCCTAGTTCAAGACTGAAGGCATTTGGACATCAAATTGAATCAGATATGCAAAATAATCATCATAGAGAACCAATGTCATACAAGTGTGGCATTAACAGTTCAAAAATGTTAGTGTTAAACATCTACAAGTATTGCTGCCACTCGAAGCAAACTGCATCATAACACTTTGTCCTTATAGACCAAAGAACCACATTCCACAAATTCATTTCCAAGCTATGCAACTAATCAGCCAAAAGCATGAACAACTAAATATTACCTGAACACTAAGAAGACAGTTAAAATGAAATGTTGTTGCCATTCTTCCAGCAGCCTCCATTTCATATGCAATGGTCAGAGCATTTGAATGGTCCCCAGCTTTACAGTCTTCTTCAATTAATAGATCATACAGTTCATCAGTAGCCCTTAATCCTCCTTGAGCTCCTTTCAGAAATACCGTATTGGCATCATCCAGATGATGATTTTAACTAGCTCCTCTGCACATAAAGAGAGAGGAAAGAAACTCAACCAAAAGTAAGTGAAATGTTTAAAAAGCACCAAAATATGTAAGTGACAAACCAACAAGAATTAGCCAAGCCATGCGAATGCCGAACTTTAATTTTCCATTGCTGCAAGAATTTCTAAACCTCTTGTTGCATGACCTTTGGAGCCAAACAAACGAATCAAAGCAACAAATGTTTCATGTAGAGGGCGTAAGCCTGCACTCAACTCCCTTCTCAATGACTGCATCTGCATCAGATCCACTAATAATCCAGCATAAGTGCACTCTAAATTGACATATAAGAATGAAATGCCAATGATAGACTATAGAAAAATTATAACTTATAAATCCAGCTAACATGCTAAAAATAGGAAAATAAATGGACTAAATGACAGTCTATTTTGATGAAAACAGTAATCCATAAAGTTATTCTGGAACTGACTGAAGGGCTGGATGGTAAAGAATGATAATTAAAGTGAGATCGTCCAAAATTAACAAACTATGCTATAGAAAAATGGTTTGAACAATAACAGTGTCTTAAAAATTGGTGTATGTAGCTCATATGCAGATGCAATCTCTTGGATGCATATGCAATTACTGCATGCAGATGGATGGCCTACAGAGGCAGCTACTCAGCATTAGGCAATCACATATATAGCCAGCTTAGCATCATCACAAAATTAGGTAATCTAAAGTGTTTGAATGCATTTGTTTCTGGATATATATATACATAGATATATATACATACACATACATATACATACATATACATATACATACATACATATACATATGTATACATATGTGTGTGTGTATGTGTCTATATATATATATATATATATATATATATATATATATATAT
>KE504826.1:937177-950033 GCA_000441515.1 Elaeis oleifera
GGGGCGATTGAGAGGAGTGCAGGAAAAGTACTCAATACTATGGCAACCTCAAACATGGCCGCAGCTGCCTCAAGCTTTGTGTTCCCTTCCAACCGTTCTCCCACCACCACGAACACCTCACCACGTTCCAACTCCATCCGCTTCTACCAGCCCACCAGAAGATTTGTGATTCGTGCTGCGGGGGAAAAAGAGAATGGACCCGAGAAGCCAGATCCCGGTAAAGTAAATGGACCCGAAAAGCCCGATACTGGCAAAATAAATGGACCAGAGAAGCCCGATTCTGGACAAATAAATGGACCCGAGAAGCCTCCCGGACAAATAAATGGACCCGAGAAGGGCGATCCTGGTAAAATAAATGGACCGGAGAAGCCCCCTACTGGAACAATAAATGGACCTGAGAAGCCTCCTTCTGCGAAACTCAGCGGACCCAAGGAGAAGGAACCGATGAGGCGCGCAAAGGTATGCATGGTGATAGTATTGCTTCTTGGTTGCATATTGGATCATGATTCTATATGATGGTCACAATATTGTCTTGGAAGGCATTCTAAGATGCATGGTTAGTTCCATCATAAAAGCATTTCTGCCTTGTCTTTCCACCATGGCATTATTTGGTACCCAACCTACTAACATATTTTTCAAAACCAAGAGATGAGGCTCTCAGAAAAGGTACAACAGAGAATATTTAGAGAGGCTTCACTTCCTGTTATGATTGGGCACAAGAAAGGTGGTCACCGTCCAGTGATCCTCGGCTTTCACTCTGCTGCCATCCATTACAGAGCGATGGCACGAGAGACAGAAGGAAAAGAAATGAAATCACATCCTTACATGCGCCAGCATCTATGCACTTATTATATACACATCATGATAACATCATTAATTAAACAATAGCCACGATATAGCATCAGCTTATGTGAGGTACAATGGTTTGGCGTCAATAGTTTCAGAAATACATTAATATTTGTATTTTTTTCAGTAGCTAAACAAGAATCAAACATGGAACAGCACTAGTGATACTAAATGAGAAACAAGCAGCATGAGGAAGCTGTTAGAACAAATTCAGTGGAGAGATACCTTAATAACACAAAAAATGTCAAACAGAAAACTTGGAGAGCTATGGTAACCTTTCTGTTGCTCCTCAATCTGAAAGCCTATAAAATATTCTACAATGCCAATTGAAAACAGAGCAATAAGAGAGGCACATAGCTTTGTAATATTTTGGAGTGCAACCATTTGCTGTGGATTAAGTTTTATGTCAAATCTAGTTTGTCCATGCTTCAGCCGTTTTTCTTCTCAGGTGAAGATCCTTAGGAAGGAATCTTATTGGTATAATCGCATTGGATCAGTGGTGACCATAGATCAGGTGGCGCTCTTTCTCCCTCTTTCTCTCTCTCACACACATTTTTAATGACACACTATGTCATCCAGGACACAAAGACTCGCTATCCTGTTGCAAAGTAATTATGCTGGTGTGTCTACGAACAGCTTCGCATTGGATGAGATCCAGGAAGTGAAATGAGGGTTGCTGCCTGTGTTCTTCGTGAGTCATGTACCAATTCCGAACTTTGTATAATACCAGTCCTCTGTGCACCTTTACCTATCAGTATCTTTTAATTTGTATAATACCTATCATGTACCAGTCCCAAATGAGTGTCACAGTGCATGTATGATCCATGCCACTGTTTGCCTTGTACCTTTTGATACTGCAGTAATAAGCAAAACTTCCTGGCATAAAAGAACTATATTGCTATATTTTTTCTTCTCTGTTCTATTGTGCTTTATTTATTGCTTTTGTCCTTTTGGTCTAGTTCTCTATGTGCATGTCTGATGCAGGCTGAATGGAAAGCAGAAAATATATCAAGGGAATTTAGGAAGTCAAAATGGTGGCAACAACTCCACTTTTTAAAGCAGTTAATACCTTAGAAAAAGAGGGAGAATTATCAAACATTTATATGAGTATAAATGTGAATGCAATTTTCACTAGAAGAACCGTTGCATTATTTTGTTTCCAAAAAAAAAAAAAAAATCATAGATTTCAATGCCTGTTTAACGATACGGTTAATAATTTTCCAATGTGAAACCTATAAGAATGTCAAAAATTCTTCTAGTTCTGCAAGATTTGGGTAAACAAAACCATAATTTCATCCAAGCCTGATGGAAAATTGCTCATTTGAACTTGCTATCCCCAAGAGTCAATGTTATGGTGGAAGTAATTCTGAACTATATCCATTCAAATGGACTTTTGGTTTTGGTAAAAGTTAGATCCTGCATAGTGTACATGTAGGTTGAAACTAGTGGATAAAATTGAACAAATAAATTATTACTAATGGGTAGGGTTTGGATCCAAACTCTATTGAAATTATTCCTTTTACAGGATTAAGTAGAAAGAATGCTACACCACGAGCCCTGTCATAACTGTAACCATGAATGTTTTGAATCTCTCAGACATTTGATAATTACAATTGTTATTCCACGAAGCTCAAAAGCTGATCCAAAGTGGTTATTAGCACCTTAATAAATGTTTCTAACTTGTTTTAATGCAAGTAACTACTGACATAGCTGTGAGAAACCTTTGCAGTTCTGTTGTCTAATAAAACTTGTCAGTGGATAGCAAACTTTATCACCCTGTTTGATTAATATAAACTGCCAGTGGATATCAATCTCAGAATCTCTGGTTACGAGGACTATATATATGGGCCTGCATGGGCCACAAAGCTAAAGCCACCACCGTTGGAAATAATGCAACACGATACGGCTTACACAAGCCAATAGCCCCGGATATAAACTTTAAGAATTACATATATTATAGCAACATACTTGTTGTGGTGTAGAGAGGGCTAGAGTCAAGAGAGAGTATGACTTATATAGATTAGAATCTTCTCTCCCACGTGAGACGTCTTTTAAAGGGTAAAACCGTGAGGCTCAAAATAACCAAGGCTCACTGAAGCCCAAAAATGATCATGAGCCAAAACGGACAATACCTCACATATGCGGAGATCCGACCCTTTGACCCATAACCGCAATAATACCATATACAACCATATTCAATCTATTTAGATACAATCAGTATTTCTAACAATGCCATTAAAGTCACGAAGAGCACAAAAAAAAAGGGTGGAGGGGGGGGGTGCATTCCCTATGCTTAATAAACAAAAGACATTAGCACAAGAATGATGAGAGAAAAGGAAGAAAAAGAAATACGAGCACAGTAGATTTGGAGAGAGAGTCAAATATATGTAGTCTTATGTAGAGGTACTGCTCTTATAGTTTAAGCTCATGATCTTCGGGTCACAATTGAATAACCCTACCACTGCGGCTCACCCTCAGGTTATCCTTTGTACTCCTACACACACGTGCATGCACATGTGCGCACCCAAACATGTAGAGGATGCGTGACCAACCATCATCTATCATGACAATTGCAAACATGAATATATGATCTAAAAGAATGCTAATCTAAATCATCCCCTGGGGAAAAAATATGCATTACAAAACTGAATGCAGAGATGAAAGAAGAAATAAGCGAACATTAACATAATATCTAACAGAAAGCTGTCTCTTACTCGTTTGCCATCCATGATGGACAAAGTATCAGTTGTTCGCTTTGATGCTCCTCGCACCTCGGACATGGGAGGAATGTGTGCCTTTCCCTTCCACAATTCCTCACACTGAAACAGAAACAGATTTTAAGCAAAATTTCTTGAAAGAACCCTCCTGGATGGACACAAAATAAAGCAAAATTTAATTTCAAAATTTAACGTTACAAAAGTTCTAGACTGGGGGAAAAATGATCTGTTTATCAAAAATATATAGCCCGCCACTATGTTGCATGAATATCTGCTTACAAAAGATTATTTTGCATAGCTAATACAAAGGATGATGCCAGTGTATTTCAAGATTTAACTGCATAAATCTAAAATTTGAATGAGGAGAAGTTGGGGAATGACAATCTTGAGGAGGAAATAAATAAATGCACTTAGAAGTTTTCTCATTTGCTTACTATTATATCCCGTTGACCTTTACATAAACAGGCTCGTCCATCTAAATCAAGATTTTAATCACTCTAAAATATTCTTACGAAAAAAAAAACGAAGAAACAAAAACTGCAAAGACAATTACAAAATGGTTTTTAAAGCTTGCTCATGATGCTTTGATGAAACAAAAGATACCACAAAATCTCTAGATTCTAATAGATTTAGTTCTTCCCTAGAAACTCTTAATTGTAATGATAAGGTTCTGCTTACCTACTGAAGAAAGCTGATTTTATAATGACAAACAGAATAGTTCAAGAACTTTCTCGGTGGAGATTGTTTGCCTATGAGAACCTTCCTAGTTTAATTAATATTCTTTGGTGCATGGTCCTGATTGATCGATTGATTTCGTCTACACAGAGCAAATCTTACCTTAATGTCGGACATGAAAAGTACTAGTTTTAGTGTTGCCCTTTTTCCCCTGCATGTAGGATAACCATGGTTCTGACAAAGAGATTGACATAGTTATCTATAGGAGACGCAACAAAGGATGTGATCCACATAAATCCCAATGGAAAAGAATATGTATCATTGAAATCTCACAAAAATGGATCGTAGACTCATTGTCATATAACCAACCTAAATAACATTGAGTTGCTTTTATTGAACCTTCATGTTTAGTCTTTTCATTATTCAATAAACAAAGTTTCATGTACCTGCTTCATTTCTGATCCTCTTTTACAAGTTTCCATTGTAGGTTGTTATTGGGAAGATGTAGTATTGGAAAGGTACCTTCATTCCAGGCATACATCACTGATTGAAGCTGAAGATGTAGCATACAAAATTTCAACCAAAATTCTAGCTAATCGATAATTAAAAGGTGGTCATCAAATTGGGAGCAAGCACTGACATAAGGACTCAATTTAGATCCATAAGTCTTGCAAATTCAATACATAAAAGCATGTACTTAGAACAATTTGTAGCGTGAGCAGTATGAATTGGGCAAATGATTACGAACTAAGGACAACTCTTTCAAGGGAAAGGGCACCAACAAAAAAAAAAAAAAACAGCAGGAAAAAATGATCATATAACAGCATGGAACCACAGGAAACTAATATATACCAAACCAAAATAAGTTATATGCGCATACAAAATAAAAATTAAGAATCATTGCCATTGGGAAACAAAATAATAAGTGATATCCAGCAAATATCCTGTCACCTTCAACACTCTTTCTATTATATAATGACCAGGATATTCTTTGCATGACTGTTATTATCTTTTTCAAGCCCCTACTAACAAATTATATAAGCCAAACCAATTCAAAACCTCCTTAAAACTAAATTAGATGTAGTTTAGATCAGCACAGTATATATTAGCTTCCACTAATATGTTATGCAAAAGAAAAGTGCACTATTCATATTAATTCAAATACATTATATTGGATTCCCAATTTATTAGATAGGGATTCCATTGCCTTCTTTAAGCCACCAGGCATCCGAATTACATCTGCAAAATAATTCGTCAACGAGCTTTATCAGTGGAAAAGTTCATGGAATGTATTGTTTTCACATTCTTAAGCCTAAAATATTTTTAATACTGATTGAGACTGGAAGGTGCCATTTAATTGTGGAACTTGTGACCCCCACAATCACATTAAACACTTTCATATGCTCACATCTAACTTGAAGGCACAGGTGCCGCCAAATAATGAGACAAAATTACCACTTGGTGGAGTAATTTCCGGTGTCCACCGAATGGTTAAGAGTTGGAACATCGGGAGATGATAAGGAATAGGGATAAAATGGCCTCCTAGTTTGTAAAAAGTAACACCAATTTCTTTCTTGGCCAGTGTATCATAAACTTTGAGACTCTAATTGCCTCAAAAGTTTCCTAGGTCTTTTTCATCCTCCCTATTGAAGATTTGGGAGATCTTTGAATGTTGAAAGTTTTCTAACCTTTCTGCTATTTTTTCTCCATCATTGCTGGATTAACTTACGAAGGCCATGCGTGGTAGCGACAGGTATAGAATGGTGCCAATTGCTCCGGAAATTGACGTGTCCATTCTCCAAGATTCTGACATGTCCATTCTCCAAGATTCAGACATTTAGAGAGGGCCCCCCATGTCTGTTTACCAAGCAGTACCTACTACTCTTGGATTGAAAGGAACATTGCTGTCAAATTGTTTTAGTTGCCATGCAAGAACAAGCTTGATGCCACCAAACAAGATAACAAAACATTACATAATAATAACAATGATATACTAGGAGGAAAAGAAGGAAATGGTGTTAATAATAATGATGGTACGCAGCTTTCTTATAAATGCTTCTCCTAAAGCACCGTATGTTGAGATGGGAGCACATATATGCAAATTATTAGTGTACAACAATTTAATGCATAAAAACATACATGGCACTTTCTGCTGGTTGCAAGACGGAGACGTACTTGATTTCCAGGGAAAAAAGAAAAATGGCTGTAAAATTATGCCAAGGAGTATTGTGATTTATTAGTCCGTATTTGTTATATTTAACTGCTTTGTGAGCAGAAGTTCATTACCTTCATCATTAGCACCATCATGATCATAAGCTGATTAATTAGACTCAGGCCAAATCTATACTAGACTAGATATGGATCCAAATCTAAGAGGGAAAACTCATTAAGGGGCCAAAAAAAAAAAAGACGTGTTTCAAAGCACGAGGTTCCCGCAACTGTGGGATTTGAAGAGGTTCGGATGTACATTAATTTTCTCTCAAAATATAAAAGACTCAAAGTATAAAAGTTGTTTGTGTATTTCTCTCGTGGTCGATCGGGATTGATAGAGGGGTCTTTATCTCGCCTCTAAAGCAAAGACTTCAATTTACCGAGGGATCAAAATAAAATTAAAAAAAAGTACGAGAAGCACCAAAAAATGAACAAGATTAAAACAAAGGGAACAAATGAATCTTAATTCAATCTGAATTCATACAAATTTTTGATAGAGAAAAATCAAGCGTCTTCTAATTGACCAGGGCCTAATTTTGGATGCACCTGGGCCTAATTTTAAGCCGGCCGGTCAAGCCAGTCTACATTTTAGCCCGCTCTTTAAACAGGCTTCATTTGGATTTACGTTGACTTGGCCCAAGTCCAGTTATATATTGCAGAGAAGAGCGGTGGTCTTGGCTTCAGCACCAGCGAGGATGATAATAGAAGAGAAAAAAAGGGAAGATGCGGTCGAGGATTGTTGGAGGATGCAAGGCCCACTCTAGGCCTTGCCACATTGCTCTTTGTGTCGATCCCTCTCCCTTCACTTTTGTATTTTCGCCCTTACTCTTTCTTAGATTTTCTTTTTGATTCTTTAAGTAAAACACTATGGTTGTGCTGGAAATATACTGTCCCATCACTTGTTATCAAGCATTAGATGATGATTTGGCTGTGAAGTTTTTTTGTGGACGAATTGGAATGTCCTCCATTGATGATCTTGTTTGAAAAGTCCAGAAAACCTGAGGCCTGATATGGAAGCCCTAAGCTTGCCGAGTAGCTGTTTTGGACTTGAAAAGCAAGTCCGAATACCTAGGCAGGTCGAGCCAAGTCCAACATATTGGGGATGTCTGGAATACCACCTCTACAGGATCTTTTCGATACGGCACGTCGCAGCAGAAAGAAAGAAGAAATAAAATAGAAACAACCAAATAGGTGGATCAGCCAAAAAAGACTGACCTCCACGGGGTATGCAAGCTTTACTATGAGAAAAGATAAAAATTATAAAAGAAGATCACACCCTCAACTCTTGTACATCCAATCTCTCCCTCATAAGAAGCTTTCCCTCACAAAAGCTCTCTCTCTAGACAGATCCCCCTGAACCCCTGAAGTGACCGCTGTCCGCTGCCTAACAATTTGCATGAAACTCCTGCTCCTACTCTCTGTCGGCGTCTCACCTCTGCTGCTGCTCTAGATCCTCTGCTGAACAACCAACCACTGTTCACGTCTATGTTCTGTGAACATAGGCTTTAAAGCCTTGAATTCGAGCGGAAATAGGAGCCATAGACTCCTCACAGCACCCAAATAAATCTCTGAACTATCAGATCAAGACCAGCAATGCTCTAAGTCGTCCGATCGCATAACGGTCCACGAAAACCCCTATAGACCGTGAGAAACTAAGGGAAATATCCTTTCAATCTATGCGAATCCTAGTGGACTGCCGGTCCACGCACTGTGCATGGAGCACGTGAAGGGTATCAGCCCATGCGCATGCACCCAGACCTGGGCCATATACCGGGCGCGCCCGTGCATCCCTGCGCTAGGCCGCGGCCTCCACCGACCACCGTCACTGCTTCGATTTCCGTACCATCTTCTATCAAGCGTATCTTCTTCATTCGATCTCCGTTTGGGCTGATCTTGGACTCGTTGGACTCCGTTCGTCGTCGCGGACTTTGCTGTAGGCTCAATATGGATCGAATCTCGAGATGTCAAATCTTAACACGATAAATAATCTGATAGCTTACGTCTAATAAATCTTGAATCTTATTGCTTCATCCGATGCGTATTTATTTAATCTCACCATACAAATATTGCCCACTGATTTTGCGAAATTTTGTGTATATTAATTTTTTGGATTGCTCTCGCACCAAGTTGATATGACCACTCATTTGTACCAAAAAAAAGAAAAAAAGATGGGCGGGGGACTGCACTCGCATCATGAGTTGGGCTACATGCCCTCTTGTCCGGTGAGTTATAAATGTTCAACCAAACCTACCATATATACTTCAAATCCTATATCACGCAATTGGTTTCAACCTGTTTCCTGATCAAGGTTTTCATCTAGACTGAGGTCTTGACTGAGATCTCGATTTTTTGTCACACGTACAAGCAAAAACTATGTCAGGCACTTATCAAGATTCTTAAGCTTTAAAGACCTCAGTTACTAAATATAATAAGTTTAGGTATCCAACTTTTCATATACTAATAATGTATGATCGGTGTTTCGGTCGATGTGAGCTAAGAGGTTTGGATATCTAATTTACCGCTCTCCCGATGACCGACCTTTGTTGGCATTGAGGTAGATAATCATTTGCAGATCTGCGACTTGATTGCTAATGAGGACAGGTGCTGGAGGAGGTAGTTGGTCACCCATCTATTTGGAGGACAGCTTGCTTATAGGATTCTCGCTATCCCGATTCCTATCTATCAAAGTCATGATGTGAGGGTGTGGGGCGGTTGTGCCGATCTACGGTGCCGACTAGGAACCTTGCTGATTTGTACAGACCTATGCCACTGAGGAGGTTCGATGCGGTGTGGATTTGGACAGTTGAGGCTCATCCCAGGATCAGACTCTTTCTTTAAAAATTGCATGGGATAGACTTCCGATGCGCACTCTTCTCAGAGATAGAGGTATGGAGATTCTGCCCGACTGCCCCATCTGCAGCTTAGAGGAGTCCACAGAGCACATCCTCCTCCATGGTCCCTAGGCGGACTTGATCTGGAGGATGGCGGGTAGCCAGCCGTGGGGTGCGAGCATTGGCCCCTGGCTCCCTCTCTTTCTGGAGGCCATTCCGTGGAGTGCTAGTGACGGGCCATCTAAAGCTTATTGGCTGGTGTATATCGCTTATCATATCTGGTTATCTCGAAATAGCCTTGTTTTTATGCCGAGGTTGTGCCTGCTAGGCGCGTTCTGGAGAGAGCTTGTTGCTTAGCTGCTGAGTATCGTCATTTCGACTCTACTGGTCTGACCTTAACCGATCCGAGTTTTTAGAGCTCTCTGACTGCGCCTGCAGCATCTCAGAGGATTTTGTTCATTTCTTGAGAGTTTCTACCCTCTAGATTTGTTAAGATCAACTTTGATGGTAGGGTCAGGGATGACAGAGGTGGTTCTGATTTTGTCATTCAGGATCCAGATTCGAGAATATTGACTGCAAGGGGCTCAGCACTTTATGAGGTGTCCGTGTCCGATACTGAGCTTCGTGCTGCATGGGCTGATGTCATCTGTGCAATCTGGGAGCTACGGACATGGAAGATCATCATTGAGTGAGATTCTCTGATGGTTATCAGTTGGATCCAGGAAGGGACCAAGCACTATGAGGCCCATCCTCTCCTCGGCGACATCTGGAAGGCCGCTAATGAGTGCATTGCAGTTTCTAGCTAGTATGTGTTTCGGGAGGCTAACAGTGCGGTGGACTAGTTGGCATCCTTTGTTGCTGAGTACATTGGGGATTGGAGATGGTGCCAGGGCGATGACTATCCGTAGGTCCTGAGGGATATTTTTTTTTGATTTTTTGGGTTGCTCTCAGACTAGACAAATCTGAATGCCTATTTGTAACCAAAAAAAAAAATATGATCAATAGCACCGATTTGAGAGCAAGAACAATCGCACAAATTAACTAACCACTCATTTTTTCAAATTTTCTTGATGGAAAAAGAGTTCGAGTCATTGTTTACAAGATAAACTGAATTTACATTTTTGCTTGCATTAGTTTTTTTTTTTTTCAATTTGATTATAATTTTACTCTCGCCGGTGAAGATTATACATCGGTATTTTGATCATTCTAGAAGTTGCATTACATTTTGACCGACTTTGCAAGAATTCGGTACAGTAAATTGGGCCTATTCCAAGACCTATTTTATATATAGTTAATATAGTTTATTGGACTTGCTTTGTGAGGGTAAAAATACGGCATAGTTGATCTGGTCCATAGAGATTAAATACAGTACTTCAAATCCAATCATAATCTCTTAGATTGATGACTTAAAAATTATATAAAAAATTATAAATTGCTTATTATAAAAATTGTAAATGGAAATTTATTTCGGAAACTAGCATTTGCATTGTTCTTCGAAAATATGGAGGAATATTTATTGTGAAATTCAAATTTTTTGTTAACAAAATTATCTTGCTTTATGTGTACGTTCATAATTTACTAAAATTTCTTTTATTTACGTGTTTGATTTCTTTGATTATGAGATTCTTTACTGCACCCTGAGCTTGCTGTTTATTTCTCCCTTTTCAGAGCCCGAGGCCTTAGAAGCTAGCAGGAAGTGTTTTTGGGGTGTGCGCTTAGAATGAAGCTCTACAGTCCAATGTAGACCCAATTTCTTACTTCAGCAACGTCGGTTTTGCAGAACTGCTTAAATGTTGGAGCAGTTTGAGGAGTTATTTTCATAATTCATATACCTATTATTTTAGAATTAAATTTTTTATCAAATATAGATTATTACTATTTCAAAATTTATCAATATTAATTTTTATAATTTTATTTATTTTTTTCTTCGAAAATAAGCATGAGGCCCATCAATTTTTTACCATCTCTTTCTTCTTTTTTCATACCAAACATAATAATCTGATATGGGAATCATTTTCTCATGTCAGATTATCTTTGATTGGTCTCTTAAGTTAAATTTAAAATAGCTACCTACTTGAGTTTTAAATAAAAACTGCTTTCTATTTGAAACATAACTTAAAAATAATTGCTCAAATAAGGATGAAATGATCCAATTATCCTTGCAGTTATAAAGCAACACTACACTATTATAAAGTAATACTATAGTATTATAAAATATATTAGACTATTATAAAGTAACACTATATTTTTGTAAAGTAATATTACAATAAAAGAATACTATACTATGATAATATAATATTATTTTATTATAAAAAATACTATACTTATATAATACAATAAAGTAACACTGCATTATTATAAAAAATACTACACTAATATAATATAATACTACCTTATTGTAATGGAATGCCATAATAATATAATACAATAAAGCAACATTACATTATTATGAAATAATACTATACTAATATAATGTGATACTATCTTATTGTAAAGAAATACTATACTATGATAATACAATACTGCAGTATTTTAAAAGATATAAAGATATAAAGGTATAAAGGTCATTTAAGTTAAAATAGATAGTTGCTTTTAATTTATGTTTCAAATGGATAGCTATTTTTACTTGAAACTTAAATGGCCTGGGTAGTGTTGATGTAGATTTTCGTGTTGAGGTCGGATTAGCTAGAGTTGGGCGGCGACGGTCGGACGATGGCGGCAGGATTTGCAAAAAAAGTTCTTAATCGAAGTAGCTCTGGCAAGGATCCTCTGATGCTCAAGTTAGAAATTCGGTAATAGAAAGAAGGAATGTGCGTGTTGGGAGAGAGGAGATTTCATATCTTGAGAGTTTGTTGTAGATCTTTATTTATAGATGGAGGTTGAAGAGCCACAAGAGGAAAGAGAATCAGACGGTTAGTCTTGACTTATCTTGAGAGATATAGCCGTTATCCTTTCCTTATCTAGAAAGATTTTATTTATTTTTTATTCTTTATCCATTTTTTTGTGATCACGGGATTTGAAATTTTGTGCAGGATTGGATCTTCTAGTGGCCGATGTCAATCTTTTAGGTGACTTTTCGAAGTTAGAAAAAGGATAGAGAGAGATTGTCAGAGATCTTTTTGTATTCATTGAATGTCCTCGAAGATCGAAGATCGTGTCTGTCCTTCTGACCTTCTTAAGTTGAATGAGTAATGTCACATTGTGATTAATAGGACTGCATCTATTAATGGTATAGATTGACAACCAGATGTTTGAGAATGGATGGTCCTTCTTTTACTTCTGATTATTCTCATATTTTAATAGGACGATGTGACAGAACCTGAGATATCTTCATGTACTTTGTTCGGTCGGTAGTCGAGTGAAGATCAGATTTTGGAGAGAAGATCGGTGATCGAGCTCGTATCAGATCTCAAGTCGAGTCCGAGATACCTTTCTGTCCTTACATGCACGAGTCTTCAATTAGTACAAATTATCTCCAACAATAGCTACTTTTAAGTTAAAATATAGATAAAATTATCTCCAACTTCCTATTGTTCAATATTTAGCTTAGCGTATTGTTAATTGTTGGGATATACC
>KE504826.1:952591-967036 GCA_000441515.1 Elaeis oleifera
AGGGGATTGGCCGCAACATTAATAATGGTATTTTGGAGTCGCATGGGACGATACCAAGTCATTAGAGATTTACTAAAGCCAATATCCGCCCCCCTCCCTCTCTCTCTCTCCGTGTGTGTGTATTGCCTGATAGTTGCTGGACTTGATTTTTATAATCATTATTAATAGATTGGCTTTCATGCTCGTGGGACGGGGCTCTATCGGTTTCCGGCGGTCGTCGTGTCTCTCGCTCCCGCTATTGGTCGTGATCGATGATGTTGCACATGTTATAGTATTTAAAACAATTTAATTCAATGTATATGGACCACGAACAGCATGATTAATTATGTTTAGGTGAAAGCTTTTGTGCATACACATGGTAAGATAGCACCACATATTCGCCAACCTTTGGTTGCTTTAATTTTGGTGGTCCAAGAATTAACTCAGGAGAGACAGCAACGTAAAGGTGTCTGTAAAAGCAGATAAAGGGTTGAAAAGGACTACTGTTAGATTACGTAATAGTTATCTTCAGATCCATGCAGATGGATATGGACGAAGGAAAGATTTAAAATATTTTTAGATCCATGCAAGCTGTAATCCCAAAAAGATCCCATGCTGTCAAAGAACATCAATCATTTTTTAGTGCAACGGATATAACCTGAACCCATAAAACAAAGGTTAGAATACCATTCAACCATTCTTTTTCTGTCAACTTAAATATGGATATCCTACTTTTTCAAGAGAAATTATATTGATACATTCAGAATACCCCATCAACCGTAGCGTAGCGTTGACGATCCAATAATAACCCTATCCCTATTATGGAACACTGATCAGGTAACCGCCACTTGAACTTCTATGATTGTACAAAGAAGTTATGAAATCTTCTACTTATTAGGCAATAAATGGCCAGCCACTGCTCATTCTGCTCCTCTTCCCAGTAAGATTCATAATCTCAACAAATTTCAAAACGTGCAAGCTATTATCTCCCAACAATTTGAGCATCCCTTCGAGGCCCTCGAGGGGGAGAATGGCGTGCATCCTCCTGAACAGCAAATACTTGCTTTCATCTATAAATTTAAACTTCTCGGAACCTTTCAAATGGGTGAAGACTTGTTATGCATGTCTTTTTCTGGAGGCTGATTCTACACGAACTGGATCTATCTTTTCTACTAAGCTCTGAGCATCTCTGACTCCTTAGAAACACGCCTACTCCATATAGCATCCATCGGATCTCCACACTCTCTCTTCATTTCAACTGCTTCTACCTCATACTCAACTTCACATCACCGCTAGATTATTTTTGAGGGCTCAAAACTCTTTTGCTTGCTTTCATGGGAGGCTTACTTAGGCATTGGAGGGTCCATCGCTAGGGAACCCTGGTGCGAAGACTTTTCTGTCTTTAGAGGTTTTGCAGGATCCGACTCACGGGATCAATTAAGGATCAGGTGCCAGCACCTACCTCTTAAAGGTCTTGTTTCGCTATCCAAAGACCACCATGTTCTTTTCCTCGGACTCCAGTTCAGCGGCCTAAGACAAATCAGCTTTTCAGCGGCAATAGATTGGCGCTAGAGGAAGGACCCTCCAAAATTCAACTCGTGAGATCAATTGAGGACCAGGCATACACGCTTTCCGAAGGTCTCGTTCGACCTTTCGAAAACCATCGTATTCCTTCCCACCAACTCCAGCTTAGCGGCCTAAACTAGATCAGCCCCCTGACAGCAACATTAGCGCTAGAGGAAGGGTTGCCTCCTATCCACGTATGTAGAGTTTCTCTTGACTGGAGGACTACTATTGTAGGAGGATGACATATTTTGTCCTATACCGGTTGTGAGTCAAAGAAGACTCTAATTTATATAGGATTGAGGCCTTCTCTTTCTTATTGAGACGCCTTTTATATAGGACAAAGAGAAAGTCTTTGTGCACTGTGTGTGGTATAATAAAATTGACATAAAGTATACCATCCAGCTATATTAAAACACAATCATCATTTTTCAATGCGCATTTAATAGTGCATTTAATGTCCATAATTTTACTTTTCGTTAAAATTTTAAATTATAAAAATATCTCTTCTGTTCTAAAAAAATTATGATATTATGTGGCCATATTATGACATCTTGATCAAATTATAACTTCTTGCACACAAAAAGTCATAATTTTTTTAGAAGACATAAAGAGGAAAGGATATTTCGTTATTGAAATTTATAAATTTTAAAGATGAAATATCTTCCTTCCTTATGACATTCTGTGGCCAAAGTATGAACAAGAAGTCATAATTTGTCGCAGGATGTCATAATATGCTCACGAAATATCATAATTTTTTAAAAAAAAATATTTTATTATTCAAAATTTCAAATAAAAAACGAAACTGCAGATATTAAATATGCGTTGGAAAGTGATTGCTATGTGGCTTAATCAGATAAAACGATGTATTTTATCTATAGTGTATGTGGTATATAAAAATTACTCATAGGATAAAATCACGAGGTCCAAAATAGCATCTTGATATGCTAGAGATTAAGATGGACAAATCTCATCAAGATGGGTGCAAAGATGGATCCAACCCAACCATTCAAGTCTCTGGGCGTAACATATACCATATGGAATTGGCAACGCACCATACTATTTATGTTGTGTCGTTCCCATACACTATAGAAAGTCACAAGCACATTATGAATGGGGTATGAGGAGGTGATTGGTACGATGCATTACTACGTGGAGCATACGGTGAGGCGTATAATTTTCTTTTATTTTCAATCTAAAATATTACATTTGTCCTTTCCTCTCCTATTAAGAATTTTTTATAGACGAACTATAAAATAAAATACGATAAGGCGAGATAGGCGAGCGAGACCCAAGACACTGTTTTAAGAAAGATATTGTAGCACTCTCAACAAGTAGGAGGTTCATTTATTATTATTACAGTAAACACTCAAAACCACCCAACTGCACCCGGTCACGGACACCTGCGGGCCCATCTGCACTGGGACCCACAGTCTAATGAAAAGACTCAAGAGTACAGAGCCGTTCCGTGTTAATTTATGTATCTAACGTCTAGATAACATTATTCTTTACCGCGTATCCTCATGAATATCACGCTCCTTTCCAGTGTGTTACCCCCCTCGAGATACAAGGGGCGTGCATTTGCTTAGAAATGTCGTGGAATTATTAGTTTCCAACCGCTCCACCATTTAAATCCAGTACATTGACCCACACGGACAAAATTCCTCTCACGTCCGCCGCGCACTAGGCCCACCCCTCTCTCTTGATCGTGCCAGAGAGCGCGGTGGCGGAGCCACCGGTGGCGAGCTGTACGGACGCCGGAGCATGGGTCAGAGATCACGCGGTCCTCCGGCGGCGGAGCCATTTTGGGGATCAAGGTAAGGGGAGGGAACCGATGAGAGCTTGTTGGGTGATCGAATTTGTGGTGGTTTAGATTCCTAATGTTGTCTATCAGTTGCTTTTCTTTTGTTCTTCCGGTTTGTCTCCTGATCTCGGCTTCCGAAGCTCGCCCAATCGCTTTCTCTGGAGGAATGCAGTTTTGTTTTTTTGGGGGGGGAGTTTCTGGCTTGCTGTGGTCCTTATCTGCTTCAGTTCTCTCGTGCTCCGGGGTGGAGGTTGTATATTGTTGGCTTTGGGGAGGAATCTGATGTTTATTGTGGAGATCTTTGAAATTTGGATTCGAATTGGGGTTGGGTGGTGAGTTGGGAGTGCTTTCCTATAAAAGTTTGTGCTTTTTCCTTTGTTCTCTCTTATTTCCTTATCTTTCTGACAAAAATGTACGCTTTTTACAGCTAGATTCCCCCGTAGAGTGCGTCATTCTCTTGGATCATGGTTTATTTTTCAAAAAAATGGTTTTATAAATTCGCTATGTCAGTTTTCTTCTTTCCGTGTCTTCGTCTTTTTGAATTCCTTGGTCATTCTTTTTCCTCCTTTCTCATTCGCTTTCTCGCGTCCTCCCCCGCCCCTCCACCTACTAATCGAATCTAGGGTTTCGTGTACCATTGCTTGCCTTTTTTGAGGCGACTTTTATAAAGAATCTTTTTATGGGTTCTTATTACGAAAATTTTGTCAACAATTAATTGTTTTTGTGTCGATTTTGTTAAAAAGATAAGCTAAAAGCAGCATCTTTATAGAAGTATAGATTGCGCAGGCGATGGGAGTGGGGTGTCAATTATGGGTCTTGCTGTGTTTAGTAAAATTAATCCAAAGAAGTCCTCCTTTGCTGCAGTAATCTTATCTCTCTTACGTTTGACGGGATTTTTGGCTATAAATGCGCGAACTTTGCATTCTTATCCTGGGCAATTCTGTAGTTCCTAATTTAGGTTTATGTGTACTCTTGTAGCTTGAGGCTTGAGGAGGAGCTGTTTATCTCATACATCTGAAATGTTCCGGTTCACAGCCTTGGTAGGTGATTTGAAATTACTGAGCCCTGAGATTAGAATGATGGTGAAGAACTCTTTTCTAATGGGTTTATCTTCTTTCTCCTTGTCAATCTTACAGGTGCTGGGATGAGCGGGTTTCAGAAGCAGAAGGTGCAGGGTCTTCAGAAGCCCTTCCCGGGTTGTATGTGAAGGATGATTAACATGTTAGACTTGAATGCTGGCATGGCTGGGACCAAGCTGCTAACTGATAAAGCTCATAGAGATGGTATTCTTCAGACGCATCTTCTTGATGCTGTTAATTTCGCATAATTTCATGTGAAGTGTTGTTTTCAACCATTGGTCATGTGAAAGTTATTGAAATAATTTTTATTGAAACCTTTGTTCCTTGTTATCATCCATGATTGCTCCTTTTTTTTTTCCTTGATACTCAATCCACTCATGTTACACATGAAATTGCTGCTTGCTCAGTTTTTTTCTCTTTTGCTTTCTGATTTATGGACTTTTGAGAAGCTGTTTCAATTTTACAGTTTCTGTTACGTAAATATTTTTTCCTTTTCCAGTTAAAACCTGATTTGCCATTTTTCATGAATTAGGATAGATGTATCAACATCATTAAGGTGATAAATCAGTATATTCTTTCTGGACCAAATACAGCTTCTTTGCAAAAATTTGTTTGTATGAAAAGATTGTTTTTGCATTTTGTATCCATTGATTGCATTTTTTATGTTGTTATACATTAATATTACTTTTTCTGGGTTCTACACGCCAACTTGGTGATTGATTCTTAAAAGTATTCCTGCAGTTATTTATATGGATAAATCATTGAGCAGGTTCTCCAGTTCGTAGTAACCAATCAGATGTTAAGAAAGCCATGAATCTGAATGGAGTTTATGTAGATGACAAACAAGTAAGCAATCTTGACAGTGTCACTTTGGGTGAAACATTATCCCTATCTAGTGAAGTTTTTTCTGTATTCTGATATAGACCACATATGCAGATTGCTTGCGATTTGAGAAAGAGTTCTTCAAGCAAGAGATCAGGTGGAACACCAGTAAAAGTGCTAATGGCACGGGAGATGTTGAAGAAACAGAGATGAAGCGGAAGCCACCTAGTGTTGTTGCTAGGTTAATGGGTCTTGATGATGATCTGCCAGCTCAGAAACACGTATTAGTTGCAAACAAAGGAACTCACAAGATGGCTATTCAAATACTACCTCAACAGGATCATTTTGGGTTGCCAGCAGCTGGAAGATGACTATTTAACAAGCCAATGCCATGTGAGAGTGCCAATGGAAAGATGGAATGTAAGGATGTATACAAAGTCCGGCAACAACCATCAAGAATGAGCTACATCAAAGATCAACATCAGCAGAAGGGAAGATGCAACAAAGACCAAAATGAGAAACAAATTGCTCTTGTTCGTGAGAAATTCATGGAAGCTAAACGTCTAGCTAAAGATGAAAAGCTTCTTCAGTCCAAGGAGTTTCAAGATGCCCTTGAGGTTCTGAGTTCAAACAAGATTTGTTCATCAAATTTCTTGAAGAACCAAATTCCCTCTTCTCAAAGAAATAAGAAAGCTGTATACAGTTCCTCCAGCACCACAGACAAAACGCATTACTATATTAAAGCCGTTCAAAACAGTTGAGACAAAGGGTGAAAAACTGGTGAAAAGACAGCAATACCCAACAGTTGATGAAGGTAGATGGGAGACAATCAAGCCTTACTGGAGCCATAGCTTCACCAGTTCAAACACTGAAAGCTTATCTCAGCCGGCAAGAATAGTGGTCTTAAAACCTGGCCCTGGAAAGCCGTATGACATGAAGATGAAGGTGAACCCCGTATCACTTCACCTGAACTGTTCCAACAGAATGATGTTATGAAAGTTTGGGATAATGAAGCTGTAGGTTCAAGAGAAGTAGCCAAGGAGATCACTCGGCAGATGCGACAGAGTCTGAGTTGCCACCGGAGGGATGAATCTTTGTTATCTTCAGTCCACTCAAATGGATATGTTGGAGATGAGAGCTCATTCTATAAATCAGAAAATGAGTACATGGAAGATGAGTGTGGTAGCATTAGTGACTCTGAGATTGTGACTCCAACTTCACGATATTCATGGGATTACATTAACAGATTTGGCAGTTGTTACTCAGCCTCATCTTTTAGCCGGGCATCCTGTTCATCCGAGTCTTCGGTGATTAGGGAAGCAAAGAAACGGCTTTCAGAGAGGTTGGCTTTGATGGCATCTAAGGAAACAGGTCAAGAACAAATACAAATGCCTGGGAGCTCGAGCACTTTGGGCGAGATCCTTGCCATTCCTGGGGTGAAGAAAGAAGAGGGTGGTGATGGAGGGCTTACTGTTACAAATAGCAGGTCATATGGAGAAGATGAATTGCGGGCACAGGCAGCCTGCTTATCCATTGGTAGGACAAAAGTTGAAGATGGGCAGTGCTCCCCCAGACTTTATCAAGGTCAAAATCTGTCCCAGTCTCATCCTCAGTTTATGAAACATTGGTTTGAGTGTCAAAGCTTCTGACTCTGAGATTCATAAATCTACAATAGCAAAGGACGTTGGACAGCCTAAGAATGGGAAATTGTCCTTGAGGGCAAAATTTTCTAGTTTATTCTCTTCTAAGAGTAAGAAAGCAAGCAGAGCGAAACCTGTTCTTTCCCCCTTAGTGGGCTCTGATCATATATTCCAGTCTGGTGGTGCTGAGACAATCATTGATAAAAATGATGATTTATCAAAATCAGTTCATAATAGTTTATTCATGGAAAGTCCACCAGTAAATTTAGATGAAAAATTTGCCTGTTCTGCTTCAGCAACATTGGCCAGCAATGGATCTAAACAAGGTCCTTTTTCTTCCAAGGTTTGTTACATGCAGTTTATATCTTTTCCACTTTTATCTTGATCAAGGTGGATAATGTGCATTCTTACTTCTAATGAATTATACATTGCTATGCAAAATAGTAATTTCACTTTTAACGTGGTTGATGCTAGTTTTTCCTGATTGCTATTATGCATGATTTTCTGTTCCATATTGTGGGTCTTTGAACTGTTATGCTTTGATTTCTTCTTGTTGGTAAAATCGAAAAAAATATAAAGGAATATCTTCTTCTTTTCTCTGCCTCTCTTTTTCCTTCCAATCGTCTCTTGCACTTAAAAATATGCTGCTCTATAGATAATCAATGCATGTTAAACTTCATTTCACATTGCACTGATTTTTTTCCTCCAACTTGTTGCTTACAAAAACATTTGGTTCCTGACAGGATACTCTTTCTCCTGACGAACCCAGGACATATGATAATTTGAGTGAGAACCAGGACAAGTTCAGGTCCTCCAAAAATTCAGGTACTAACCGTGATCAGCCGAGCCCCACTTCAGTTCTAGATGCTCCGTTTGAAGATGATGCCAATGATGATGTGCCCCAGACACCCGATAGTGCTAATGCTGGACAACAGCGTAAGTGTCAGTCTTACCTTGCTCTGCAAATCTTTTCTTCCATATGCTAATGTTTCCTGTATCATATTCCTTCAGAAGCAGTGTCTAGGTCTCCAGCAATTGAATCAGTTGCCCGTTCATTATCATGGGATGATATCCACCAGGAACATCATCACCGAATCCCTCAAAACTCTGTAGGGCTTTGTCCAAGGCAGATGTTGAACGTCAAGAACAACTTATGTTTGTCCAGAAGTTATTGTCATCTGCGGGCCTAGATGGTGAAAGTCTGGCATGGTTTTTCCAGATGGTATTCGGTGGACAGCCCCTTAAATCCAATATTGCTCAACAAGTTCTTGGATCGGAAAGAGGAAGAGGCTGAGTCCTGGGAGAGGAGATCAAATCAGAGGCTCTTGTTTGACTGTGTGAATGCAGCATTGTTAGAACTTGGTCAGGCCACCTTGCTGAATGCATACCCATGGAAGGGTCCTTACCATCATCCCCAGAAGGACACTTCACCTGATGCTCCATGTGCTGTCGAAGTATGGGGTCTCGTTAGGAATTGGTTTTCAGGTGAGAGGAAGCTGGTGGCAGGCGACGACAACAGCAGTCTTATGGTGGACAGAGTTTTGAGGAGGGAGGTAGAAGGAAGAGGATGGGATGAATCAATTAAGTCAGAAACACAGGAAATTAGTGCAGAGATTGGTGGGGAGATTTTGGAGGATGTGGTCAGAGAGGCTTTGCTAGAATTTGCTAGTACATGTTTGTAATGAGGTGCCTTGCTGGTTTCTTAGCTTCTCTTGTAATCCTTTTCTTCCTTATGGCCTTGGTTAATTACTGTCCTTGTTTCACTGGAGAAATGATGGCCATTACATTGTTCAAATATCCATATTCCCACAAGTGATAATGTTTGTCTATTCTCTAATGTTTGATGATTGTTCATACAACCCTTGGCAAATGCTAATGCTTTTGCCTCCATCCATTTCCTATTTCTACAATTCTAATCTTTAGTTCGTTGCATTATTTACCAAGTCATCTCATGATTTTATGCTTTGATAAGTACAGTAGAAGACATTATTTTCTCCAACCGTGCAATTTATGGGTGTCTCCGAAGCGTGGGGTGGTCAACAAACAATGCCTTCTTGTCGAAAGATAACTCCAACTTTACCACTCGTGATCTTGTCAATGTTTTAGAAGGATTAAAACCGGAGGCCCAGAGCTGCGGGCGGCCGGGGTGGTCGTAATGGCAGGCTCTAAGAAATCTCCTACTGGCCAAGGTAAAGAAAGGACCATGTGGCTTCCTTCTTGGACGGCTACAACAGTCCAGAGAGAGTTGTGAAACATTAAATTATAGTTTTTCCCTACTGTTTATTTATCCTGTTAGACTCTGACAACATTTGTTAACGAGATTCCGATGGTCTCTTCATTAAATCGAGGCTGCGGGAAGAGAGAATAAGAAGGCCCTGAAATACTTTGACATCATCTGAAATATAGCTCTAGTTAGTACAAGGGTTAGTGTTTTTATATCCTTCTTGAGTAAAAGTTGGTTTACTGAGTTATTGAATTGACTCTGGAGTGGGTCAGTCCCTGAGATGAATAATTTCTGTGGGGTTGGTAC
This sequence comes from Elaeis oleifera, assembly GCA_000441515.1. Lineage (NCBI taxonomy): Eukaryota > Viridiplantae > Streptophyta > Magnoliopsida > Arecales > Arecaceae > Elaeis > Elaeis oleifera. Next base: position 962,009 of record KE504826.1, read on the forward strand.
CATGGTAGTCTTCTTGGTTTATTTGTTTGGTTTGGTGTTTGATAAACGTGTGTGCGATTTTGTTGCTTGTGTTTTACAGCATTCGCCTGGCAATCTCAAATGGCCATCACACAAGCTGTATGTGATCTGGCCTGTCGGTGAGGGTACTAATATGAAAGGGATAAGTCTTTTCTTTCATCCAGGCAATGAGTTTGATTCTTGGAAGTGCACCAACTTTATAAAACTATAAGGACGATACACCAATTGTGTTCCCTTCTATTTGATATACAATTGCCATGTTGGTGTTGATTGCTTCTTGATTTGCTGATTTTGTTCTTCTGTCACCTAGTGAGTACCCAGTTCGCACATTAGTTTTTGCATTTGTCTAGAGCGAGATGATCTAGAGTTTTATTATTGTTATTGTTATTATAATAATTATATATACTGGATACAACCTTATGAGATGGATCTCCACGCCTGAGCCTTGGAATCTTGTCTAAGCAGCTGAGCTGCCCATCCAATACGAATGATCTGGATCTTCTGTGGAATCTCTCACTCCTTACCGGATTCCCACTGTTTTAAGTCATTGAATTTTGTCACTATTCAAGTTAATTAAATTCAATGTTAATCCACCATTTTAAGTGCTGTTGCTGCCAAAGTCCAGCCTGTCTAGGACCACCAAGAGGGTACTATTGGATCTGCGGTTGTGGAATATGATCTGCCTTGAAGTTGCAGGTCTACATGCGAAACAAATAAATGCGAAACAAATAAAAACAACTTATCAGATTGGCTCCGGCCGCGCTTTTTGATGTCTATGTTAGATAAGGCTTTGGAAGAACAGTGATAAAGAAATATAATAGAGAATGATAGTACAAAATATTACCCCATGGGCTGGTCGGCTCACTTTGACTTTCTCGGATTGGTTTTAAGATCAATCTTTAGAAGTTTTGCCTTTGGGAACTTCGCTCATTGGAGCTCGGCCTTTTGATGAGCTCAGCTTTCTCAGCATTCTGATGAGCTCAGCTTTCTAAGGTCGGTTTCTGATGGACTCGGCCTCCTCGGCTTTTCGACCTTCTAAGGTCAGTTTTCTAATGAGCTCGATCTTTTTTGCTTTCTAATGTCAGTTTCTCGACCTTCTAAGATCGGCTTTCTAATGAGTTCAATCTTTTCGACCTTCGCGGTCTTCTTGGCTTTTTGATGAGCTGTGGACCTACAAGAAGGAAAAAAAATGTATGATGGATGAGGGCTTATGAGCTTCTTACCATGAGAGCTTTGAATTGTGAGAATTTTTTTTTCAGAGTCTGTTTTTTTGAATCCCTTGATCCTGTTTAAATAGATGATCCTGTTTATATAGGTGTGGAGTAAGAATCTATTATAATTGGAGATAGAAACTAAAGGATGAGATATAGCTCTTATCATCTCCTTTCTTTATTTGGATTTAAATTTAGCATAATCATCCTTCCATTTCTAGATTCCTCTTAATTGCAAAGATGTAACTACCTAAAATTTAAATCTTTATAGAATTACTGACTACATGTCAATCAATGATATGGAGGCTGATTTATATGCCATGTTATATGCCCCCCACTTTCAAGTCCAAGCTGTTTTCTCTGACTTGGACAAAGGAAGTAGTCAAATTGTAATTGATCTTATATATGATTTAAAAAATGAGTATTATTAGAAATAATTTTGATGGTGCTATTACCTTATTTCTTTTGCAATGATTGTATCTGAGGTCGGCTTGGAGTTTTGTCCCAAGTTATCAGTTGAATAGGTCCATATTTGATCTTCTGCTTGAGTGGTCACATGTTCCCATTTGGGTCCAACTTTTTGCCAAATCTTCTCATCGATCCGAGGGTCAGTATTTTAAAAATCTCAGATGAAGCTAAGGTATCTCTAGCGGATCATTCTCATCGGTTCGAAGGTCTCAACTTGGATCTAGGTGTCTGCTTGTAGTCGGTTGGCTAAAGTTAGAGCTAGAGCTCATACCTTTATTAGGTCCATTCTCATTCGACCAAATCGAATCATTCAGAGCCAGAGCTTGTATCTTTCATTAGGTCGATACTCAGTCGACCAAGTCGAATCATCCCGAGTTGGAGCTCGTACTCGTCATTAGATCGATTCTCATTCGACCAAGTGAAATCATCTCAAGCTGGAGCTCGTACTCGTTGTTAGGTCAGTTCGTGTCTGATCAAGTCGAATCATCTCGAGTAGAAACTCAAACTTGTCGTTAGGTCAGTTCTCATCCGACCAAATTGAATAGCGATTCATAGAGGTTTTTCTTGGTTGGTCAAGATCGACTTCAATTGAGTTGCTTCGAGTTTATTGCAGCTCGATATGGTCCAAGGTGGATCTTTATTGCATTACATTGACCCTCTCTTTGGTATGAAGGATGGATGGAAGATGGGTGTGTGAACGATGGATGAGAGAGAGGATGGATGGAAGATTCATTCATCCTTTTATATGTTTGATGAAACATAGAATGATGGATGAAATTATTTTTCTCTATTTGGTATAGAAAAATATAAGAGAAGATGGATGATATTTATATGATATTTTATTACACTACTTTTGATAAAAATATTATTATTATCAATTATAATATTATTTATGCTAACAAGTAACAATATATAAATTTATAATCACTACAATTTATAATTATATACAAAATTTTATAAATATTTAATTAATTAATTAATTAATTAATTAATTATTTATTAATATTAGTTAGTTAATTATATATTAATTATATAAATAATTAATTAATACTTTAATTTAAATAGTTAATCAATATTATATAAATAGTTAATTAAAAATAGTAAGTAAAAATTGAGAAATAGAAGATAATTTGAGTTATTTAATGATAATTATCGAAATTATATACTAAAATTAAAATAATTAGTAATAAAATTTAATAGTGTATGATTAATAGTATATATAAAATATATATAAATAATATGAATAAAAAATAAAGAATATTATAGTTCGGTCAAAAATAAATGACGAATAATTTTGTCAATACAAAATCCATCCGTCAATACCCATCCATCCTCCATTGCATCTTTTCAATTTGAGAAGATATAAATTGATGGGCCAGGATGGATGGACAATCTCTTTTTTTCATTTATCATTTTTATAATTTTTTAACCAATAGTGGATAGAGACTATCCATCCTTATAGCCTCATCTATTCATCCTCTCATGACCCCAACCAAACACACGGTGAATGTCGATCTTGTAATAGGAAGACACAAGGAAAGTGAAAGTATTCGGAAAACTAGAGGGTTGAAGGTTCAGCCCCCCTTCTTGCAGCGCCAATATATTGTTGTCGAAATCCAACCTGGCTAAGACCACCAGGAGAATGCTATTGGATCCACGGTTATAGATACGATTTGTATTGGAGTCACAGATTTGCGCACAAAATAATAAAAACAACTCATCGGATTGGCTCTGGCTAAGTCCTCCGATGCCTAAGTCACATTGGACTTTGGAGCCATAATAAAGAGAATATAATAGAGAATTATAGTGTAAAATATTACTTATTCTGGTCGGCTCACTTTGGCCTTGTCGGATTAGCCTTAAGATCAATTTTAGGTGCTTTGCCTTTGCAAGCTTGGCTTATTGGAGCACGGCCTTCTAATGAGCTTATCCTTCTTGGCTTTTTGATAAGTTCAGCTTTCTTGACTTTTTGAAATCGGTTTTCTGATGGGCTCGACCTTTTCAGCCTTCTGAGGTCGGTTTTCTGATGAGCTCATCTTTTTGACTTTCTGATATCGGCTTTTCGGTCTTCTGAGGTCGGCTTTCTGTTGAGCTCGGTCTTCTCGACCTTTTTGGCTTTCTGATGAGTTGTGGACTTGCAAGAAGGAAAGAAAGAGTATGATGGAGGGAGGTTTATGAGCTTTTATCATAAGAGCTTGGAGTTGTGGGAGTCTTTTTCTCTCAGAGCTTATTCTTTTTTGGGTCTCTAGACCCTACTTATACAGGTGTGGAGGAAGAATCTATTATAGTTGGAGGTAAAAATCAAGGGATGAAATATGACTCTCTCATTATGAACTATCACCTCCTTTCTTTATTTGGATTTAAATCTGCCATCACCATCCTTTTGTTTCTAGATTCTTCTTAATTGCAAAGTTGTAGCTATCTAAAATTTAAATATTATAGAATTGGTAGCCACATATCAATCAATGATAGAGAGGCTGATTATAAGCCATACCAAATGCAATTTAAAGTTTTTCTCCCATAAAGTGCCATTTAGAGTTTGATCATCATTGTATCTTTTTTTCCTTTTTTACTCATATAATGCAAGAGGTTGATTAACATGGCTTTGTTATATCATCACATTGAATGTTGTATCGTATAGATGTCCTAGAAACATCTAAATCATAAATTATTTGAGGGCCCTGCTTTCTGCGCCCCTCATGCACCTCTTTGAGATGATAGATTGGTCCTTGTCCCATGGCCAGGGCCCAAGCTATGCCTTCTTGTTATGCCCAGAGGCATGGTGTATTCGTTCTTCTTGGGTTACAGATGATTATTTGGATGAACGGCAGAGGCAAGGAATCTTTACTAATGGTCCCATGATTGGAATTTTACTGGTCCTCTGCATTTAGATGCTGGTCCCATAGAACTAACTTCTAGTACTACCGCAACCAAGGCAGAAAAAGCATGAATCCAACTATGCAAACTAATCACATAGTTCTGAATTACTGAACCATTCTTAGAAAGTTCAAATGATTCCAACTGCATGTTCCAGAAAAGGATACAAGAAGCAGCAGCAGATTTATACAAGCCACTCTCCACAACTATACAGAAGAATACTAACAAACCATCACACAGACCCTAACTACTTACAGCAGCAGCAGAATAGCTCCATATCTTTTTTTTCATTATACTTGTACCACAATGAATAGACTTTCGCAATCACAGCTACCACTAGCTGTGGAGATCACCCGATGTATTGGGTCCATGGCATTGTCTGAAAGCTGGCTTTGGCCAAAAACATACTGCAATTAACAAAAAAAAAAAAAAAAAAAGAAAGAAGAAAAGAAAA
>KE504826.1:967791-978591 GCA_000441515.1 Elaeis oleifera
AACTAGACAATACAAAAAAAAAAAAAAAAAAAAAAAAAAGAGAAGGAAAAAAGAAGAAAACCATCAGAAATCAAAGCAAACACATATTGCCCGCTCAAATGAATAGGGTTTCACAGTGCGTGCAAGTGCCACAGGCATGCATTAATTATGAGAACAGGTAAATCATCCCAGCTCCATCGAACCTGTCGAATGCTCATTTTCAGCTTTCAACCAACATCAGACCACACAACAAACTATTATAATTGCATGAAACTTGATGACACTATTTCATAATTACTTACAAGAAAACATCAAAGCAAATGTGATTGGAAATGTAGTTCAATAGCGAACTTTGTTTTCGTTAATTGCATTAATTTGCAAAAATGAGTTGAAAGCTGGGAAGAAGGATTTTTGTTTTAATATCCATTATGATGGTTGATTATTTTTATAAAAACAAACACATCAAAGCTTTTCCTTGAAACTATCACGATGCAGTTCTGTCAGAAATGATGGGAAATCTTGCAGATCAAGAAAGAAATGTGTAAGGCTCCTAAATGGACTCAAAACTGCCCCATTCAAACAAGAATCTCTCTCCGAATATAATGCTTGAATCTATCACCCATGAAACATAATGCTTTTGAGTTAAATCAAAAAATGCACCAAGATGCAGTCATTTATCTAGGACTGGTTCTAAAATATGATGAACAGCAATTATCATTTGCCAGAATGGTACTGAAATATACACTTTCAAATAATCTAAAGTTCTGGAGATGAATGCTACAAATCCTTCATGTGCTATTACAGTATCATTTTTCTGTTGAATATAATCATGTATGCATTTGAAAACTGTGATTACAATTAATGTGTTGATGGATGCTACAAAATCTAGACCATCTGAAGCAGCAACAGTGCTGCTTTCACTTCCTCCAGGGAACAATAGGATGTGGGAGATTGATACCAATATCTGGTGCACAAGGATTTCAAGTTAGAAGAGCACAAATGCGAAGCTATATCAAAATGCAGGCTGCTTTGGGCAAGATATTAATTTGCTTGAGGATTTGTGATCAAGTGCACTAAGTGGGATGAGGTTGATCGGGTGCACACCATTTGAATCAATATCCTCTACATGGGTTAAAAACATAATATGCAGCCTTTGATTTAACTAAGAGAGGAGAAAGGTGACAGGAAACTTAGGAGAACCACAGAAGGTCTGTAGATCATACTTGGTGTGTGTTTGGATGCCAGCTACCCATACAGGTGAGATGGGATCACAAATCAGGCAGGGATATTGAGAACTAAGAAGTGGTGAAATCAGAGGAGAGCTCTCTTCTTGCAATTGTAGATTTTTGGGATGCTAAAGTCCATCTAAATATAGAATTTGCTAGTCCTAAAAATCTGGATATTCTGGGCTTGTTCCCTGTTCAGTGTCTCTAAAAAAGTGCTTAAAATGATATGATTTAATGCACCAACTGCAACTCCATGACCATAGAGATAGGCCCTCCAACTTACCATGCCAACTGCATTTCGCCACTATATATACATTACCGCACACTGTGGCTGGGGCATATGCAAAAGACATTCATAATCATCCCTGCATGAAACAGCGTTGCCAAATTTCTGATATCTCAAAATGAAACAATCGGTCCTATTTGGGTACCCAGCTGAGATCCACTAGATATGGAAGTTTTACTTGGGATCGTCAAAGATATGCCTTGAGATACAAAAAAAAAAGAACAAACAAAACAATGAAAGGGAATACCTTCTGCTTTATTCGTGAGTTCCAGGTGTCTGAGGAAATCACTGTATTGTCAAAAGAGGTTGAAGCAAAAGTTGGACCACCTTGTGGTTTAGCAATGGCTTCCTTACAGTAAAAATTCTTCATCACTATCGTAGTCCACACTTCTTGGTGAGGCCATTCCTCGCAGAATCACTGCTAACAGAAGTGAGAGTGCCTGCATAGAAGATGTAAAACAAAGCAAAGTTTTCTAATAAACTATACAGATGCTTTGCAGTGCTCTTATTAAAGCAACACTTGAGAGTCTTAGCAGTTCAACTTGTTTCATGTTTCTAACAATGCACGCTTAAGGACATCTGTTAAAGAAGCATATCCTAACATCCTCATGAACGATATATTGATCTTAGAACAATAATATTTAACAGAAGCAGCATTTTCATTGCTTATCTCTCAAAATGAATGGGCTTAGTCAACATAAAATTTAATCACCTATAACTGTGATCTTACTGACGAAAAAATTATTCATTTACAATTTATTGTTTGACAGTCATTTTAGAGGCATGAATAATATATTGATCACAGAACAAATAAGATTTAAAAGAAACAGCATTTTTATTGTTTATAACTCTAAATGAAATGGCTTAGTAAATATACAATTTAATCGCATTACAACTGTGATTTTCTGAGGAAAAAATATATGTTTATGGTTTATTGTTTGACAGTTGTTTTAGAGGTATAAAAAGAATGATATATTATTTTTTTTCTTTTTGGTAGCTTGTATAGTCTTCACCTCTTTTCTATTTTCTATTTCCTTCATGATCACAATTTGCTATTAACCACAAGGGTGTGATTTTATACATGCTTGCGCTGTTGTGTTAATCAGATGCTGCTTCATATTCCTTCTACATTTTCTGCTGAACTTTCAATTTGCACTCCTAAAAGCTTTACTGAAGTTTACAGTAGGTTGATAATTAGCATATCATAACTAAAGCAAGAGAAAACCAATTGATGCTTAATGCTTGGAGCATTGTATGCCAATTTGATGAGCAACCATTTATACTTATTGTCAGTTCAAAAAGAGAGAATGGCTATTCTATACTTTACAATAAGGCCAAGTATATTTGGATACCTGAACCACCAATACAGTTACGGCCACCCACTTACATATACCTATATTGGCTTCAATAAATGCTCGGAGACTTTTTAATTGTCCAGTAGCATCATGTGGAAGATCCTGTGAGGCATGACAGAAGGCAGCATAAATTTTTACCAATGCAAGCAGAAATGGTCCCCTAGAGAAGTCAAACAAATGTTGAATGCTTTAAACTTACCTCTTCCCAGTGTTTGTTGAAGACCAGATCACTCACCAAAGCAGCTTCTAGTAAAATTAAAATAGTGGTCAAAACTGCATACTGTGATCACCCAGCTAAGAAATCATGGAAGCTCAAAACTTTGGAATAAAACAAAGAAAGAAAAGGAAAGAAAAAAAAAAATTAAGAGATCTGTAGAACAAATAAAAAAAAGGTGCTGGGATGTTTAAAATGATCTAGAAGGACAAACAAAATGAAGATAACTGCTCTACAAAGCAATGATGAGAGGAAAGCATAAAAGTGTAATGATCACTAAGTAACCTCTCATACATGTCACCTGTCAGATGCATGGTAAGCAAGATAATTTTAACCAGGTTATGTGCTACAGTCTATCAGAAAGAATGAACTTTAATGATAGATCCAGAACAGCACTATCCAGGGAAATTGTGGAACCAGATATCATTGTCATTATGACATTCTATATTTGCCAACCAATTAATCAAGTTTTCAGTCAAAAATAAAACAAGGAATGCCAAGTTATGTATACTGATTGTTGTCTGTAAGCTCAGAAAAACAGTTTCCATTTTAGTTACAGAACACAAACTTCATTGCAATTTAACTGCTCCTGCATGTGGTCAAAAATAGATATTAACGAACCAATCAATAATCTTGAAGTTGTAGAGTTCTCAGCAGTTGGTGATGAAGTGTCTTGGGTTATTTCTTAGTTAATTATGACATATTTCTGTTCTGTTTCCCAAGATGAGATAGTTAGAAGCTAAAGAAATTTGAGCTTATTGATAGTTTATGGTCTGAGAGGCAGAAATATTATCCACAAGGTAGCACGTGGACTAAAAAGGGAATACAAGATATTATACAGTTGAATATGGACAGCAAAAGAAGCAAACTGGAGAAAAAGGGAGAGAGCAGGTATCAGCAAAGCTTGAAGTGGAACATAGATTTGCCATATCAATGAAATCTGCAGCTTCAATAAACGAAAAAGAAACTTCAATTTTAGGATATTAAACACATGAATGCATGCATCAATAGCGAAGAAAGGAAAAAAAGCATCAAGTAGTACAGATGAATGTAATGGATCTGGCAAACAGTTCAAACATGAGCCAAGCAAAGTCTTTGAGGCTCTAGGTGAGATAGGAGGCAAAACTTATCCACATAAAGAGTCATTTAAGTTAGCTGGACAGTGAATAAAGAAGTAAATTTCTAGAGCACAACCATGTTTTCTATGCAGGTACCAGATGATGGGAAATTGTATGCATTAATTATTAACTCTGTAAACATATCCATGATTCTTAATAACAAGATAGGCACTTCTAATAATTTGTCTGGCTTGATGATCGTGAGATTCTGAATGACTAGTGGTCAATTGTTAATGCTCAGAATTTCATTAGGGTGGCTGAAAATAGATAGTGCCAAGTGATATCACACTCATGCCTCCAAATGTTTGCACAGGTTAAAGGAGGAAGTTTTATTCATATTAGCAACAGAAATATTTAGTATGGTAATAATTTATGCTGGACCTTCCCCTTTTTTGTTCCTGATCCCCATGACCATGACTTAAAGCTTGTAAAGGCATTGCAGGGTCGAAATTTATGATCTCATTTTTGTGTGTTTTCCTAACTTCACCAGATTTTCAATGGCTTGTATTGCTGTTTTCGTCCTCTTTTTCATACTTTAGTAATTCAGAATACCTGCTGTTTTTTGTTCGGTACCATGCCACTTTAGACAAAATGAAAGAATGTATATGAACAATTAGATCTATATACAAGTTGAGACATGTCCTTAAGTAAAAAGAAAAAAAGAGGCCAGAGCATACTTGCAGACACATTCTGCCAACACCAAATAAACCAAAGAAAAGAAAGAACAAAATCGTAATTCAGTATCTCCAAATAGGCCACTTGGTAAAATTAGGCTATGAATATCACGCACCGGCATTTCAAATCTCCAAGTTTTAGTATTACAAGAACACATTGCTTATATAACAACTTTTTCCTAGTAAATCAAGGCCTAAGTAGCCTCTGTGACCACTCACCAATCTCTAGTCGGCTGCAAGATGAAAACTTGCTCACAGAATAATTCTGCATGATGAATTATACTAAAATGTTATGCAAAATAACTGGAGAAGAAGAGAGAGATTCATAAGTAGGATACAAAACAGAGGCAGCATCCATTGATGGCCTCGGCAGCAATATGCCCAGTGAAAGCAATTAAACACACAAAGATCCCGATGCCCATCAACGAGCACACCAACCTGTACCAGTTATAATAAACTACTTCATCACAAGAATCAATCACAAAAGTCTATCATATAACAATTAAAAAAAAAAACAATTGGAACCAAATTTAAGTTCCAATGGTTACAATGCAGCAAGAGATTTTGCCAAACATGGGAATGGGAGAAAGAATACCAAGGCGCCGGAAGCTTGTCGAAATCGAAGCTAAATCCACTGCCTCCATGACCGTGGCGGTGCCAACGATTCAGCATCCACACCGAATAGAGAATGAGCGAGGCGCCAACGAAGGTCTGGAGGTAATTCAGAAACTTTAGGAGAAAGGCGAGGCATCTCTGGCAGAAGCTGGGACGCATTTCTCCTTTCTCCTCTCTTCCCCTTCTCTCTCTTTCTCAAAGATGAGGAAAGACCGACGGCATCAAAAACCCTGAATCCCTCTCAAAAATATCACCTTTTCTCGATCAAATGAGACGAAAGGATACGAATCCTAGGCTCCGAATCTCGCTTTTAGTTGGCAGTTTTTGCTTCATAGAAACGGGGAGGCGGTGGGGAGATGATTGGAGGGGAAGCCGGAAAAAGGGGCAAAAGGGGAGGAATGGAAGTGGAACGAGCTGGAGTCGTTGTTATTGGGAAAGAGGGGGGTCTATTATTGCCTTGGCTTTGGACGGGGAGAGATAAGAAGGAGCGGGAAGCAGGGGCTCCACCCTATCGTCCGTCCAAGTTGTGTCCTGTTGAATCACGTGTACGCTTACGCGTTCGCTCTCTAAATGACTTTTTGGATAAATTATGTACTTGATCAGTAAATTAATTAATTTTTAATAATTTATAAATTATTAAAAAAATAAAATTAATTTTAAATTATCTGATCTAATATTATTCTCAATTATAATTTTGATATTTTTTTTCATCAGAAATCTAATGTTATAACCTCTAATGTATGGACGTGGCTTAAAATATTTTAAAAAAATATCGTTGATATGATTAAAATCTCTAATTTCAGAAGGCATCATCTTCTCCTCCAATTGGCAACTGTCTTCTTTCTTGGCTCTCTTAAAATCCATCAAATGTTATCTCCGCCCTTTATCTCTCATCTTCCATCACTCTCTCCGATTCCAAGAACAACTGAAAAAATAAAAAGAACGATTTTTCGATCATAGATGGAAGAAGAAAGATTTGGACCGAATTTATATTTGACTAAGATGAATGTACCATCAATTTTTTCATAAGATATTTTTCATAAAGAACAATGCACTAAAGAGAAAATCCTATACTTTACACTAGCAAATTTACAACAGATAATAAAGACTATAATCATCCTAATAGCATTTGAAGTTATTTGAGTTGGATGAAGCTTATAGAAATCTAAAACATTTGTTAATGAAGGGATGGAGAGGAAATTGAAGTCTAAATTGGAGTGCCTTATCATAAAATGTAACACTCTACTCTAGAGGTTCAATAATCTGACCATCTCGATCTGGGACTATCAACTAAAATCTTTAGAAATTTGATATTTTTTTCTAAGTTTCTGAAGATCGAACTCAGAAAGGACAGATTGCTCGATACCAAGACAGAGTAATCAAAAAATTTCTGTATTGGAGATTTTAGATCATTCCGATATGAAGTACTACATCAATGATTGCCTAAGGTGAAGTTGTCATCTCAAGCTCGATTTGGGGCTGGGTTGACCAAGGTACTCGGTCATTCAGATTTCTTTTTTTCCTCATCTTATCATCGCTAGAAGATATTTTTGTGCAAAAAAAGGAGGTAAAATGAAGGACTAAAGAAAGAAAGGGATGGAAATAGATAAAAGAAGGAGAGAAATTAATTAACGAAGGAAGAACAAAGAGCAAAAAACCTGAAGACCTAAAATACGAAGAAAGAAGAGAAGGTAAAGAAATAGAATCTACCTAATATATAGGGATAAGGGCTCAAGGATTCTTCTTCTCTGGTTCTGATGATGCTAAGGCTCTTCTTTTCTGATTTCGAGAGTACTGGAAGCAAATTGGGAATGCTCTGAAAAAATTTTGACAGCATTTTTGTGTAGCAAATAATAAAGTAACTATTGATGCAGAGTTCAAGCTTATTTGTAGAAGTGGTCAACGATTCAGATTAACTTCTATTACTGTCAGATCGGTGACATCTGGCTATAATCAAACGACTCTAAAGAAAGACTGTTTAGCACACCTCTCTCAGATTGAGCCTGGAGACTTGATCCGTGTGATGGCCACGGCAGCCAATGGTATGCTAATAAATGGCAAGCCAGCATTTAATTATTTTTTTGAGCTCTCATAATTTCTGAGGGTTCCGATGAGTCATTTTCAAAAAGCAATATGTCACTTTGTATCATTAAAAATTAATACAGCTGGCGTCGTCGTATAACACATTATTTTGGTGGTAGACGCTAAAGATTGCCTTTTGGTTAAACTTCCCATACCTGATGTGAAAAATGTCATTTTGGATCTGAAAAGTGGGGGCATATATTGGTACGGTTAATCAACCTCTAACCTTGTAGCAACATCAAAAAGGATTAGCATGTTTCCGATCTGATGATGAAGCATCACATTGATCAAACCAACTTCAGGGCTAGGTCGGTTGTATACCGATTTGAACCAACCTTATCTATCAATCTAGTATTGTGGTTAATTGAGCCATTTGCCGACCTACTACCAGGAGCATTGGTTCTTTGCCGATCTCTTTCAAGATCAGATACACTCTAAGTCAATTACTCTCTAACTACGTTACAACTATTCTCTACGAGGGTGAATAATAACCCATGATTTTCCTACAACCGGCCATTCTATTATAACAAACTAATGATTTAACAATAAGATCCTTTGAATTAGACAGTTACTAATGATCTAACAAACTTTCTCCATGGCTTAACAATCCAATAAGCTCTTCTATATAAAGAGGAGCAGAGATCCCTTCAGAAGTAAGTCATAACTCATAGAGTCAAGATTTTGCCGAACTCTCTCCATTTCTCCTATTGAAAAGAATCTAAGTTCTTTCACTCTATTCTACCATCTCCTTGCTCTTTACTTTTTATTTTCATTATCTATTCCACGCTCTGATTGATTTAAGTATCGAAGGGTATCCTGACGGTTTTAGGATTTTTTTGTAGGGCTTTTGGAGAACTTCATCACCTTGCTCTCCTATAGCACTCCTGTTCGATTCTTGACTGACCTCATTAATATTAAATCATCGTCACTTAAATTATCGTCCAATCCATTGATGGGATATCCATTCTTGAGGTTAGAAATCTAAGATCACCCTTGGATAGTGATCTTGGGCTGAAATTTAAGGACAAAAATATTCTTTAGTCTAATAAAAAAATTATTATATCAATATACTATTAATATATTATATCAATATTATATTACATTAATATTATATATTATATTATAATATATTATTAATTATATTATTATCATATTATGATTCAATAATAATTTTAAATTAGAGTAAAAATCTCTTATTTTACTTTATATGTATACAATAAAAGTATTTAATATATTACTTCTATTTACTTTATTTTTGTAATCAAAATAAATAAATAATATGCTATAATAAAAATATTAATTCTATAACAATTAATATATTTTATAAGACTAATAATTTATAGAGATAATAAATATATTTAATATAATAATATGATTCATAAATATATTTTTATAAATATATCATGCATAATTTTGATATTAATATGGCCAATGCTTTTAGGTTCTCGTAGAATATCAAATATGTTAATCATTAGAGATCAAATTACTATAGAATTCAGACCAACGATGTTCTTAGATTACCATGATGATCCAATTAGGATCACCAAACGCTATCAGGAGAGGCTCTCCTTTCAGAATAGAGATTAGCGCCCGTCCCATATAACTTTTGTTCAAGATTGACATAGTGAGTGGTTGTGAGGGCGAGAGGGGACGAGTCTTCATCTCCTCTTAGAACAGAGGAAGAAGAGTAGGTTGCGCAGTGGCCTGGTTTCAGTGGTAAACAGCCAAAGGACAGGCAATAAGTGGCAACAGTTGAACGGGTGATGGCGACGGCAAGCAGCCAACCAACATAAAAAAAAGAAAAAAAAGGAATGACTCAAAAACAAGAGATCTACGGGGTTCGGCATCGGTTTCAAGCTATGGTTTGCTTATGGGCGAGTGAGGCCATAACTTAGGCGTAGGGTTCGATGAGAGGCTCGACCAGGACCTATCGTGGGGGTCCCCAGCTTCGAAACACAACTGAAGAAAGTAAAACAAGGGAGGGTGCCGTAAAGCAGGGGAGGGGTTTTAACAAAGTCCAAAGATTTTTTTGAGAATATTCCGGCCGATGGCAACGGTCCAATGGAAGGGTTAGGTTGGGCAAAAATAAGGATGGGCACCTTGATTGGCGGCAAGGCGAGGAGGTCGACGACACCATTACAACACATAAGAGGAAAAGAGAGAAAGGAAAAGAGGCGGTGGGAACTTGGTGTTGGCTGTCTTCGACGATCGGAAGGCTATTGATTGATTATAGCAGCGTCGGCGGCCAAGCGACACTCGAAAAGGACCAAGAACAGGAGTGGAGAATAAGCAACCATAGCGAGCATGGAACAAGGCATGCAGCAAAATTCGAAAACAAACCGAGAAGCAAGCGAGAGAGAGAGCGAGACATGGGATACCCTAAGATACCCTGGGAGCGGGATGGGGATTAAATAATTGGCACGGTTAGCTGGAGTTTGAGAAGGAGACAGAGTCCAAGTCTGCCAGGAGGGGCTACATCCTGATTAGATTTAGGAACGGCTGTTCTGCACCACGCCCGGCACCAGGCTGCAAGCCCGAACATAGATACATGCATTGGAATATCGAGAACCAATAGATGGATTCTCCTTTGGGTGATGCAGAGCCATAAATTCATGCTTACAAGAACACTGGCTCTAGAAGAAAGGGCAATTAAGTAACTTTCCATTTTACAAGAACATGCTTGCATGGGAAAAGTTTCCCAGAAGAATGTTCAATCCAAAATTCTGAGCAAAATGTTCAATTCAAAATTCTGTGTTCTAATTTAGGTTTCAAGTCACGGAAATGCATTCCAGCATATCATTTTTTCTGTAAGAAACCAAGCCAATGTTCCGCGGACCATTCTTGAGGCCAAGGTAACTTCCATTTCCTGCATTTCACAAACCCTGCACGTAATGAATGCACATCCGGAGAGAGAAACTACGAAGGGTAAGGGTAGGCCAAAGCCAGCAGTGCTTTGATCGGCTTGTTGGCATCGCACTCTGCTGTCAGCATGCACTGGGGAGAGGTTCCAGGTTCCAAGGCAGATAATGGCATTGTCACATATTTCGCAAAACGAGTGAAATCTAATTTCAATACGATGAAAAACATAAATAAACAATATAAAATAATTAAAAAAATGATAATTTTGCAGCAGCTTCCCAGCTATTCTGGATGCTTATTTACAAACAGGACATGAACCTATTCCAGCCTGAATGCCATATATAGCAAATAATTAATTATGATTCGATTCTATCAAATATATATATATATAT
>KE504826.1:978611-997394 GCA_000441515.1 Elaeis oleifera
ATATATATATATTTTAAAAATATTTACACACAAAAATTATATGATTTGAAAATCTCCAATTTATGTATCAAGCGATTAAAAAATATATTAATTCAATTTTATTAGAATATCTAATTTTAACTACTTATGCATAGGCTAGAGGTCTCCAAATCATATGATTTTTTATGTGCAAGCAATTCTGAGATAGTAAATCAAATTCAACGATTTGGATCATTGATGTGGGATCTCTATTATAGAATTTTGATCTGACCGGATTTGAGTCCAAATTCGATCAACTTGATTTTAGCTTGGCTATATATATGTATGTGTGTGAAAGAAAAAATTTAGAGCTATTGTGAATCCATTCCAATCAAAGTTGAAGGAAGAATCTAATATTCAGTGATCAAATGATTCATTCCCAAATATGATAGATCTTTCGAAAAACTAATTAATCGAATGAGAATAAAGAGAGAGTCCTGTTCTACATGTCAACTACATGTCAATACGGACAACAATAAAATTTATAATAAGAGAAAATCCATTTACTTTAGAAACCATGAGGGTTCAAGTAGCCCTGTCCCCAACAAAATGTTCATTTTGCTTCCCAGTCTGGGTCTATCATCTGCAAACAGATCCTGATATTTGATTTCAATAGATTTTAAAAATGCTCTCTTAGAAACTACTTCAGGGATTGGCTTTCACACGTCATACAAAAGGCTAAATTTCATAGCAGTAGGAATTAACAGGATAGAGGATGCTACAGCAGCTCCAACCATACGATGCAAAAAATTGAATATGTTGCACTTAGCTGTCGCTTCTTCAGAGGCAAATGCGGTGATAATGGATGGTTTTTGAACAACTTTGGTGGATTCACATAGGCTCGATTTGCATGGAGGGCTCGGCTCCCATAAGAAGAATTCGTTGGCTGGGAAGTTCCCAAACAGAAAGAAGATCACATGCAAGGGGACCCAGTGAAAGTTCTGTAGACCTCAAGTTGCTGAAGGATAGGAACTGATCGGTGAAATGAACCTGCATTACAATATCATAATGAAATTTGAGAAAATTGCATGCAGCATGACATTAGCACCATAATGAAGCAACCATATGCATGTACTGCATTCATTTCTAGAGGTATTAAGTCTGCTAAAATTAAGACTGCGTGATGGCTTTAGGCGTTCAGCATGTGAATATGCACATAGTGACATCAGAACTCAAGAAACCAAGTAAACATTAATAGCATTACCTTAGATGCAAGACATAGGCAGCTAGCTGAGATCAATAGTAATAGCTGAGCTAGTGAACCTCTTAACTAAAACAGGCTCGTCACAGATGCATAGCTAGCAAACCATGGACATTTCAAGTCCGTGCGGAGGAATACCAGGGGAGATGATTCCTTGCAGAGATTTACACCAACGGCATATATTATGGAGGTCAGTTGGTTAAACATGCCAGCCTCCATGACATTTCATCCTTGGTATTTTTTCAGTACATGCTTCCGCAGGCATTTAAACAGGATCCGATCATGATGCAAGAAATCAAATCCGCTCATATCTTAACAATTGTCCAAATTTCATTTTATGAAGTAAAAATGAAACTGAAAATGAAGAGTAAAATTTAATCAGCGAAACTTGAAAATTTTCTCTCCTAACATGAAGTGCAAATGGACAATCTATATGAAGTGTGTGAAATGAGCAGTTGGTTCAATTGCATGCTCCTGCAGTAAAATAGTTAACGATAAAATTCTACAGGGTCAAGCAATAAACCGGATAACATTAAGCCAAGATCTTCTACATGTCCGGCTAAACTTCTTTCTGCTATGATAAGCAACTTGAATGAAAGCATTTCAAGCATTATGAAAACATTTATTTCTTTTGAAAAACTTAAGTTGAAGACATCCTTGAAGTAGGCTTCTCTTTAACATCCTGTCAAAAGCAGCGGAAAGCATGCAAGTGGCAGTAGATACACAAACCATACAAGAACTCCATGTGCAGTGATGTGCCAGCCTGATTACTTGATGCAATGTTCTTGCAAGGTCGCTTCATTGCGTACTGCCTAAGGAATTTTGAAATGCAAGTGAAAGACAAAATTTCCAGTCAATTTTAAGCTCGCAATTGAAACAAGAGTTTTGTACCAAAAAAAAAAAAATTGAAACAAGCGCTAAAACCAAAACACAAAATTTGTGCTTAAACAATATCTTAATAATTAACTTACAGGTCGTATAGATGACATGAAGATCCCTTGGTAGCATCATTCAGTGCTGTAGAAGGAAATACTTCTTAATGTTTTACTCAGCCCAATTTCAGATAATGGTATATTGTTGTCTTGCAAGAGCATTTTCAGATCCTCTATTTTGTTACTCCGATCTCAATGCGTGCCCGATCTGTTTCTAGATCCTATAACCCCTGAATCTTCCATCACCACGCTCTTCCTGTAACTTCTCTGTAGTTTTTCTTCCGTTCTTAATAAACTTGGGTGGCTGTTTTAGCCCCTCTTCATCAAGAAAACAATGAGGGTATGTCTTAAGGCTAGGGAAAAATGAACCGATTCCAGACTGGAAAAAAACAAGGACTTTGTGAAGCTATTATCCTTGCATATGGTCGTCATCTGGAGTCACTAATATATTTTTTTTTACCAAAATGGAGGATAGGAGACAGCCACCAGATCTTATTAATATAAGGGATTAGTTATGTACGAGGGTGGGGCTCACTCCATGTAGGAGTGAAATTACAAGAGAGGAAATTTAAAGCTACTGGTGATGAGAACTTTCAAACGGAAGAACAGAGCAACAGAAGAAGGCAAACAGAGAGTTTTACAAAGGCAGATTCTAGAATGAGTCATTAATATATGCAAAAAATGTTTGTGTTTGGATATGTGATATAGATATAGAATTTGAAGTTCAACTGAAAAATGGATGTAGAGCGAAATTAATGTTCACAACATTTGTATGGTTTCCTGATAAATACGTATGAAAGGTATGTGAACAATCTTTGGCCAATCAGCTCCTCCTCTTTGGCATCGGTCCCTCAACAAAAGGCATCCATCGATGTGTAATTCTTTGAGCGAAGCAGACAAGCCATCCCCTGGCAGTGAGCTAACCTTAGGACAGGTGAGTATATGCAACTTCCTGATAGAGGAGGAATTTACCAAAGAAGTAGGCAGGCTTTCAAGGTTTCTGCAGTCATTAATCTCCAGCTCTTGAAGGGATGTTAGTTGCTGCAACCACAGCTCCTGTTCCCTTGTAAAGTTCGTCATACGATGACACCAATAAATACGCATATACTGCAGTGAGGGGAGGCTTCCCAACAAAATCCACAGATTTTGAAGTAGGATCGTGTCGTCTATGCAGAGACGATTTAGAGTTCGCAGTCCCTGCTCCTCATGGAGCTGCACAGTCTCTGAGGACTCGGTGAGCTTAGGACAACTCGTGAGTTCCAGTTTTTCAAGAGTTGAAGGAACTGGAACCCCCAATTAACTTCATCTCCGGCAATCCCAAAGTTCCAACCTTTTGAGAGCCCTCAAATTTGATAAACAAAGAGATACTTGGGCTCGGTAACGAACGATCCTTAAATTGGTGAGAGATGTGAGACCATGCAAACATCTGGGCAGAGCACTACCGAAGTCACAGCATTCAATGATGCTGAGAAAATCCAGCGATGAGGACAGGAAGAGAAGGGGTACCTTCCTTAGCTTGAAGCATTTATGGAGGTGGAGTGTACGGAGGCGAGGTAAAAATCGTGAGCCATCTGGTTCCAGCCACTCCTCCCATATATCGAAGTCATTGAATATTAGTAAATCCAGGGATGGAAATGCCACACTGGTGTTTCCATAAAATTCACGACCAATTCGTTTTACGGCAGGCATATTTCTCATCCGAAGATCCTTGAGGAACGGCAGCTGCCCTAGAGGTGGGATACTCTCCAACCTGCCACAAGATTGTAGATGAATCAATTCTAGATTGGTGAGGAACTTGCTTTCCACCATCCAAGTTGGAAATATGATTCCTCCATAGCCCTTGATCTTCAGCTCTTTGAGATTGAGATGTGGTTGGAGGCCTTCAAGTATCTCCTTCTCTACATCAGGAAGACTTCTTATGTCAAAATTCTTTTCTAAATGCAATGCAGTTAGGTGTTCTTTGTCTTTCAACATCGCCGCCATGGCCGCCTCCTTGCTATCGACATTCTCAAGATTCTTGATCGAAAGGCATCTCCGAAGATTTCTCAAGCCCTTCAACTCTCCAATCTCATGTCGCCTCTTCTTGGTGACCTGGAATTCCTCTAATTCTTGAAGGTTGGTAAGATCTCCAATCCCAGTAATTTGAGAAATCGTGTTCGCTTCTCCACATAAATGCCGCAAGTTGATTAATTGTTCATGTCTCTCGGTAACCTCAGAATGCGGCAAGATCGCATGTTCAGAACTTGCAGATGGCATAGTCTGCAAAATGATTTGGGCAGTCGTTTGATGTCAGTGCTGGAGACATCCAAGTACCGTAGATGTGATAACCCACTGATAGCATCTGGTAGATTCTTCAGCTTCAGGTGACAGTAAGAAATATCCAAAACACGCAGGCTTTTTGATTGCTTGAACATGCCATCGAGAAAATTGTAAAATTTTCAGAATCGTAATCACCAAAGAACAAAATGGACCGTAGGTTTTGAAGTTTACACCTGTCCACAAATGCATCCATTCTATCAGTCCTAAGAGTCAAGTGGCGAATCGTCTCTGGAATTTCTCCTTTCTCATCACTAACGACCAAACATTCATCCAACGAAACACAAACTGCCAATTCTCTTATCAGATCATGCATCACGTACTTGTTATTCAGAGTTGGTAGAAAGAAGTACCTGCTGGCTAATTCATCAAATATCTGACCCCCGATGTCCTCCATTCTCATTCTTACTCGATTCTTGTTCTGGATAAAACCTTGAGCCATCCACATCTGGACCAACCGATCTTTTTCGAAAATATAGCTCCTGGGAAATATGGAACAATAAGCGAAGCATTGCTTGAGATTTGCGTTCAAGTGTTCGTAACTTAAAGCAAGAGATGGAAGGATGTTATCTAAAACATATTCATGTTCCCACCACTCACTTTCTAGGATCATCTTCCAGTAATCCTCATCTAGTTTGGACTTCAATAAACTTCCCAGTACCTTTCCAGCTAGGGGTAAACCATGTAGTTTTTCAGATATTTTCCTTCCTATTGTTTGCAATTTTTTCCTTCGCTCTTCCTCGAGAGTGGCTTCACCAAATGCACAATGTTCGAAAAGTCTCCAGTGGTCATCTTCCTCTAGGCTTTTCAATTCTATCGGCTCCATCGTGCCCATGACTTCTGCTACTACTGGACTTTGAGTTGTCACCAAAACCATGCTTCCTTTCGCTCCGGATGTTAAGACACTACGGAGTTCTTTCCACTTGCTTCCTGTCTCATCCCACACATCATCAAGGACAAACAAAAACCTCTTGTTCCTTGTAGCATCTCCGAGTTTCACTAGAATTCCATCCAAACTAATATCGTGGGAGATCCGGTCATCTGTCGAGGAATATACCAGCTCTTTAGCGATCCGCTTGACATCAAAATTGTCAGACACATAGACCCACCTCCTCGGCTCAAAGTGCCTTGCTACTCTTTCATCATTATAAATAAGTTGAGCCAGAGTGGTCTTGCCAACACCCCCGATGCCTACTACAGGAAGAACACCAAGACTAGGGTAGCCACTAGTCCCAGTCCCACATGCGATGCTAGATTCCGGTTCATCAGCTAAATGCAACAGCACATCTAACATCATGTCTCTCTCTTGGTCTCTCCCAAACACAATATCCTGGATAATCGAGCTGGTCTCTCTGGTCACACTCATCTGCCTTGAGCTGTAGGCCTTCAATTGTTCTTCTTTGCAATTGATATCAGTATAAATCTTGTCAAGATTTTCCACGAGATTCTTCAAGTTTTTGAGGTCGTCGTCGAACATCATAAAATGCTTGAGAAGCTTAACAGCAGAGGATGCAAAGTCTCTCACCTTGCTCTTGTCGTGCAGCTTGTCATGTAGCTCCTTGAATTCAAGCTCATCCAGCACATCGTCGGCCTCGTAGGCAGCATCTTTGAGTTCCCTCAGCCATGTGGCCAGAGCTGGGTCCCTGATCGGCCTCCCTCTGCTGCTTGGATCACGGCTTGGATACGAGGAAGTCTAGCCTTCACATCCTCCACCATGGTCCTAACACCAGTGAGCAGATCATGCTGGTCCCCAAATGCAACGCGACCGTGTCAGCCAGTTTATTTAGGACGTAGGATGCAAACCATTCTCCGACCATCATTCCGATCTTCCCGACATCCATATTGGAGGACGCTCCAGCTGCGTGGTGGTAGTCTTGTTCTCCGTGACCTGAAGACAGGAAGCTTGATCGCCCGGCCTTCATCCTAGCTTGCAATTTTAAGCGGTATGACCGATTAAACCTGAGCATAAGCGTCATGGGCGCGTGGTTAGAAAAGCAAGAAGACCGCGAGTCTACCAGTGCATCAATTGAATAAATATGTCCAGAATCCTAGCCATTTAATGCTTCTTTTGCTCTCTGCTACAATATTATATGTTTTCTTATAATTCTGGTCGGCTACGTTTTGGTCTTCCCATCTCTCCCCTAACTTGCGTCTTTTCAAGGCAGAGGGAAATGCCGGTTCGGTGATCCACTTGGACAGCGACCATAATAAATTCTAAAATAATGACCAATAACATTAAAATAGCGAGGTAAGCATAGTCAGGTAGTTGTCATCTTATTTGGTGGCCCGCGAGATAGAGAGAGCAGGGGTGGGAGAAGGCGGGGAAGAGCGTTCAGGTTGAAACTTTTCGTCCGCAGTGTAGTGTTTGTTTGGAGGTAGACTTGTATATATCAAAAATAATTCTGGATCTAAAAATAAAATTTGAGTGCTTGGCTATAAACCACAAATAATTTTGGATCATATTTAAGTCTGTCAAAATGTGATTTATGTAAAGCTAACCTCTTTCATTTTCATAAATACAGTATTGCAAGCTAAATATTATATTTGTGAGAAGTTTTTTTTTCAAAAAATAATAACATGCTGCATCTTAGTTGTATCTTTCGTTGAAAAGTGGATTCACCTTCCTTCGTGTGAATCTATTATTTGATCATCGAGTAGCCATTTTGACACTTATGCAAATAGATATATAGAATACCGAGTGGTTGATGATGCAAAAGAAGATCAATTGAGAGACGCAATCTGAATTTTTGGTTTCATCATCGAAAAAGTTGACAGTGTTGCCCTCCAAAAGTATATGTACGGTTTTCATTTAAGACGATTACAAGACATATCAAATTGTCAATATTTTTTTTTGAAGCTACGGTGATACGAAGTCAATAATGAGATATATTAATTGACTATCCATAGAAATAAATATGACTTGCAATTGTAAATGGCTAGATGCATGGAAATGTATAGGAGACTTACAATGCCAGAGATTCACGACTTTTTCTCTTAACACGATGAGAAGAGGTTAAGTGGAAGACAGATGGTGATTCTTTTCATTTTTTTTTTATAAGTGTAAATACATCATCTAAAGTAATAATTTTTGGCAATGGTTCCATTTTTTGTTGCATAAAGTAATGCTTCTTTTGTAGCACATGATGGAATTATTGCATAAAGTGATATTTGTTGGTAGTGGAATGTAAAGCCATTGCATAATATAATACTTTTAGACAATGACTTATATAAACCTTGGGTGATGCTTTATAGCAATAACTTCATTTGTCATTGCATATAGTGATGCTAATTTAATAATTTAACTTAATCTAATCATAAAGAAAAAAAATTTTCTTAATCTGCTCAACTCGAATCTCTTAAAAAAATTAAAAAAATTAAAAATTTAAAAAATTAGTTCTATTTGGGGATTTTAGCTGAATTAGTATTAATTCCTCTAAATTACCTTCGAAACATATACACATATTAAATTAGTGATCAATAATTTATAAGAATCACCAAACTCAATGTGGACTACTTTAGTCACTATGGATAGACTTAGATAGGATTCAGGAGCAAGATCCATCACAGCAGAAAATGAGTCATCGACCAAACTTACAGAAATCATAAATTCATCATCCAATGTCAAGTTGAGAGGACTTTTTTTTTAAAAAAAATCGATTAGTTTTCAAGATTTATGCTACGATGCCATGCCCTTCAAGGGCCAATGCCCTAGTGATCGGGCCAAAATCCTTAATTAGGGTGCAAAACAGGCTGGTCAAATCAAAAAATTTCTTTTGGTTAAGATTTTAACTAGACGTAACTTTCAATCTGAGAAGAATCTGATGGAGCAACAGAAGGCATAATTGATGTAGAAGTTGAAATTTACTTTCTAAAAATTTTGATTTTCTAGATTATTTCTATTAGATACATCTATTTTGGGAAAAAATTACGCTAGAATTAGGAAGAGAAATTTGATTTGAATTGTGCACAGCACGGACCTCATCATGCAAGGATTCTCAAGAAATTGATAGGTTTGTTGTAGAACAATAAAATATATAATGAAAGGAGAGAGACACAATGAGAGAATGAGAGAGAAAAGAGAGAGAGGAGAAATCTTTTCACATGATAATCATCCTTCTCATTTCATTCCAAGCCCTTTTATAGATTTTTAATTTAAATTACAAAGAAAATAATATTTCTCATTCATTTACAAAAGAAATAATATTTCTTATTCATTTACAAAGGAATAATATTTCTCATTCTAATTTCTAAGGGCTCATCCATATGAGATTCAACAACCATTTATAATATATTCTAATTTCTAAGTGATCATCCATATGAGCTTCAATGACCATTTATAACACTCTCCCTTGGATGACCCATTCACGAAGAATGTACCTCATAAAAATCTTGCTGAGAAAAATCCTGTGGGAAAAAATTTAGCCAAAAAAAAGAATACAATATTCTCGTGAATTGTTTAGGATCGATATACTGCCTCATTAAAATCTTACCTGAAAAATCTAATGAGACAAAATTAATGTGAAGGAAAAAGAGTATAGTACTTCCCCTGAAAACTGGCTCTATAATCAACTTAGGTCTTTAAGTTATTGCATCCCAATTTTATAAATTAATTTATTAAATGTCATAGTTGGGAGTGCCTTATGAATAAGTCAGCTAAATTTCACAAGAGCAAATTTGTTGTGCATTAATATCACCCTTTTTTGGAAGCTCATGAGTATAGAAGAACTTTGATAAAATATGTTTAGTTCTATCTCCTTTAATAAATCCTTCTTTAACTTGTGCAATACATACAGCATTATCTTCATATATTACCGATGGGGTATTTCTTATAGAAGATAATCCACATGATTTTCGAATGTGTTGAATCATGATTCTCAACCAAACACAGTCATGACTTGTCTCATGGAGCGCAAGAATTTTTGAATGGTTTGATGAAGTTGCAACCATTGTATGTTTTACAGATTTTCATGAGATGGCATAGACACCATGAGTAAAAATATATTTAGTCTGTGACTTACCATTATGAGGATCTGATAAATAACTAGCATCAGTATATCCTAATAATTGATGCTCAGAATTATATGGATAAAGTAACCTATGTCAACACTAGCCTGTAAATAGCGCATGATGTGCTTAATGTTATTCCAATATTTTCGAGTAGGAGCAAAATTAAATCTTGCTAATAAATTTACTGTAAAGGTAATATCAGACTGGATATAATTAGCAAGATATATAAGTACCCCAATTGCACTTAGATATGATATTTTAGGACCTAGAAGTTCTCCTTCCTCTTTTTTGGATCGAAAAGGATCATTTTTCAAATCAAGTGATCTCACAATCATAGAAAACTAAGTGAGCTTTATCCATATAAAAGTACTTCAGAACCTTTTTAGTATATGCTAATTGATGTATGAAAATTTCACTTGATACATATTTTATTTGAAGTCCAAGATAATATTTTGTCTTACCTAAGTCTTTCATTTCAAATTCTTCTTTCAAATAAGTTACAGTCTTTTGAACTTCTTTAGAAGTTCTCATGATATTCACTTTTCTCTCTCTCTCTCATCTTCCTATCTTTCTCTTTCTACCTTTCTTTCTCTCTCTTCTTGAATTTAGAAATCCATAAAAAGGACTAGATCCCCTATTTCCTTCCATGCATTCTCTCTCACTTTGATTTTCTTCTTGTGTGTGCTTTAGTGGGCCAATGGAGGATCTTTAATTCTTTATCTATGGATCATGGGTTGATTTTAGAAGGTCCTGAACTAGCATTGCTTCAAGCATCCATCATGCTGGCCTTCATCCCAACTATTATCGACCATCTTGAAACTCATAATTGGTAACCCCAAATCCACTATCCTTATTTAGATGGGCTATCGGTTCTTAATTCGATGAATTAGGTTGCATCATTTTAACTGATTCGAGCCCTAAGTGTTGTTACCGATCGATCTTATTCTTATACAAATCTCTTCTATATCCGACTTTGATTAGTGGATGACTGTGATCATCTAATCAAGAAGTCTAACAAGGGGTTGTACTTTGTAACTCTTAAATCGAGGTATAACCCAAATTTCTTATTTATTAAGTCTTGAATTAAGTTAGATATGGAAATTAGATTTCAGAGTAATTAGGATATTAGATCTTTGAAAATAAAATCTAATAATAATTTATTATTTTTATACTGATGGTGATCGAGGATGAGTTGAAATTATATCGTTGTTTGGACATGCTAGGCATGGACTAGTAAATATTGTGACCCAATTTGTCGTCAATAGAGATAATAATTTTAGGTACGAACACTGGTATATATATTTATTTCTGTATTGTATGATCTTAGTTTTCGTGGTTGATATTTATTTTATAATTATCAATATGATTACTTATATTTTTGTATCATATGTTTGTATCAAATATTAATGGTTTTCGGATGATTTGGATGATGACACCAACTATTAAAAATCTTGAAAAAAATATAAAATGATACAATATTTTCTTGATATGATGGGGATTAATAAATTGATGATTAAAAAAAGAATGTTTGGACTAGTCATGTTAAATTATAAATAGCCTTATCATGTGTAGGATCGTGGCACTATGAATAGTCTCCCACGGGCAGAAACAAGACACTGAGAGTAGCCCGTTGTGGATAAGCATATGGTACTGTGGACAGTCCGCCATAAGTAGGAACATGGCACTGACAATAGTCTACTATGGACAGGAACATAGCATTAAAATAGCCATATCACAGACAAAATATTATATTTGAACTTGTCAGTCACGGACTAGAGTGTGACCATGATTAGTCCAAAAGCCTAAAGATAACTGTTGATCGATCCGGATCATCTTAATGAGATATGAATGATAAGACATGATATGATAATTAAGTAAATAAGGTTTTACTTAATGATATATGTGTGGTATATCATTTTTGAAAAGATAGATATTTGATGGTAAATAATGCATGTTTTTACATACATCGGTATTGAGTTATACTAGATACTTGATATGAGATTTCATAGTTTATATTTTCTTTTTAGTACTATTTATCTATTATTTCAAATTATATTCTTATATTGATGCATATGTGTAGGGATTTTTACTGGACTATAAACTCATAACCTCCTTCTTTATTTTTTTTTTGCCATAGTTACAGGATGTATGTGTTTGGCTATGGTTGGAATTATAGTTGAAAGGATCGAATAGATAGAGTATCATCAATATCAGTCGGATGATTTAGTTTTGTAAATTGAATAACTTTTGTCATTTGTTAATATCAAATATTTATTTTGAATTGAGATCGTTAATTTTCGTGAAAATTTAAAGATTGTAATGAATTTTAAGACTTCACACGTTCTCTAGGGTCTTGCTGTAGGGAGTGTGCGGGTTGCGTGGTCGATCCGGATATTGTGTTCGGAGTGTGACATATTTTGAGCATCAATTGTAAGACTGTGTATCTATATCTCTCTCTTCTTTTTTGTGAGGACGTCCTTCCCTCTCCATCCGTTCCTTCTCCTCCTCAAGTCCCTTTCTCCTTTGAATCTTCCTCCTGATCTCGTAAAGGCATCCATTCGAAAATTGTATTGCACGGCCACGGACTTGAATTGGTATTCTAAGTAGACCGTCTAGAAGTTGTGGACCTATTCTTCTAAAACTTATAAAATTTAGACGTACTCTTTTTTTTTTTTTTTTTTTTTTTATTGAAGTAGGAGGTAGGTGAGCAACCCCCGAAAATTTAGACATACTCAATGCTAGGATGCTCTCTTTCCTCACTATGATGTGCATTTTAAAGGCTAAATAACTCCCACTGTTATTTTAACTCAAGCATCAACGCTATTCCTTCTGTTTGTCTTTTAATAATGCATCTATTTTTATGAGGTGCTCAAACCAGATAGGGACTAGAATGGGAGAAATTACAATAAGTTTGAGGCCCAATAAGTTTGAGGTCCACGCCAATCACTGTAGATTTTTATAAGCTGCCAACGACTACTGAACAATAAGTTTGTGGCCCAGACCACTAGCGGAGACCGGAGAGAGATTGCAGAAGATTATTTGTTGAAGAAGAGATATAACCGAAGATGGATGGCAACATGCTGCCCAATAAAACAAGGCAGACATGATGGCCCCACCAGTACTGATTATATGCCAGTCACCCATTGGTTATATTGGCTGTTTGCTGAAAAGTGTATGGCATGTTAGCAAGGTCTAGTCTGGTTCCGTGGTGTTTCACTGAAGTTTTGTTCCGTTTCATTAAATGGTTGGAGTTGACCACCCATCTATTATTAATTAGAAAAAAGTGAAGAGGATTGACCGCCAACCCTCATTCAGCATGGGACATTCAAAGCATCACAAAAATTTCTATCGCCCGTCCCTCAGGGGGGACGTGTAGGGGATTGCCCAACTGGATGGCAGCTACAAAAGCCTCGAACTCTCTCTCAACAGCCACAAGAGCCTTAAAACCTCTTGGGCCTACCTGAACTTTAGCTATGGAATCCCTGCCATCTCCAAATTCCTCTCCTCCCTTCTTCTGTTTCTAATCCTTTCATCTCTTCTTGCCTTGGCATCAGCTTCACTTGCATCTCAAGGGAGGGCCCTCCTCCACTGGAAAGTCAGCCTCCAAAGCCATGGATCGCTTGAATCTTGGGACCTCGACACCAATCCATGCAACTGGACTGGAATCGCATGCAACGTCACACGTCGAGGCCGACATGTGATCAGGGAGATAAATCTGGCCCAAATAGGTCTGGTAGGAACGCTGAATGCTCTCAACTTCTCCTCTCTGTCATCACTAATCAGTCTCAACCTCACATTCAACAAGTTCTATGGAAGCATCCCTCCCACTGTATCTGCTCTTTCCAAACTCACCTCCCTTGATCTCTGCGCTAATAACTTCACTGGGATAATTCCACTACAGATCGACAAAGCTTAACTCCCTGAATCTTAGTATTAATCAGATAAGTGGTTCCATTCCTCCTTGGCTAAGTGATATGACAAGGCTTAACTTCTTATATCTATTTGGAACTAATCTTTCAGGTTCTATCCCTGAGGAATTAGGAAGGCTTGAGAATCTGTTGGACTTGGTAATCTCGGACAACCAGCTAACAGGTTCCATCCCTTCCACTCTGGGAAATTTAACTCGGCTTCAAGAATTAGATTGCAAGAACAATGAGATATCTGGCTCCATCTCCTCAGAATTAGGGAATCTTGCAAACTTGGTTATTTTAGATATGGGCAACAACAATCTGTCAAGTTTCATCCCTCCTAGCTTGGGAAACTTGACCAAGCTTAATGAGTTTAGACTTTCGGGTAATCATCTCTCTGGCTCCATTCCTCCTGAAATAGGAAATCTGGTGGAGTTAACTTTTCTATTACTCGAACAAAACAATTTAACAGGTTCCATCCCACCAGCTTAGGAAATTTAAGCAAGCTTGAAAATTTGTATCTTTCTGAAAATCAGATCGTCGGACCAATTCCTCATAATATACAATATCTAGTAAGCTTGAGAGTTTTGGAAATTGGCACCAACCGTTTAGATGGTTCTATTCCTGCTAGCATAGGAAATTTAACTAAGCTTAACATCTTGTACTTCTTTCAAAATCAGATCTCTGGATCAATCCCTCCATCTTTTGGAAGCTTAACCAACCTTATTCGTTTGTGTATATATGACAATCGACTATCTGGTTTTTTGCCTCAGGAATTTAATAATATTACGAATTTGAAATCTCTTGACTTGGCGGACAACAATTTTTCTGGCCATTTACCTCATGACATATGCGAAGGAGGAGTTCTAGCTCATCTCATTTTGAACAACAACCATTTTGAAGGTCCAATTCCAAAAAGCTTGAAAAAGTGTACAAGTCTAAGTAGAGTCCGACTTGAGCAGAACCAACTATCTGGAGATATATCTGAAAATCTTGGAGTGTATCCACATCTGTGGTATATTGATTTAAGCTTCAACAGATTATCTGGTAAGCTCTCACCAAATTGGGGAGGATGTCATAATTTGTCATTTTTAGGAATCTCCAACAACAAGGTTACTGGAAACATACCAGTAGAACTCAAAAGTTAACTCTATTGCAAGTACTTGATCTTTCCTCGAACAATCTATTAGGAGAGATTCCGAAGGATTTGAGGAAATTGACTCATCTATATAACTTGAATTTGAGCAACAATCAACTTGTTGGAGAGGTATATCCAGAATTTGGAGAACTACTTAAATTGGAGATTCTTAATCTATCAGCAAATCGACTAAGAGGAAGGGTACCAGAACAATTAGATAACTGCACGAAACTTCGCATGCTGAAGCTTGGAAACAATCATTTAAATGGAAGTATTCCCTTTCAAATTGGAAATCTAGTAAACCTGGATGACTTCCTAGATCTAAGCCACAACTCATTTACTGGAGAGATACCATCACAATTGGGCAAACTAGATAAGCTACAAGATCTGAATCTATCACACAATGAGTTGACTGGTCATGTTCCACCTTCTTTGAGTTATATGATAAGCTTATCATCTATAGACTTATCATACAATGAATTAGAAGGTCCACTGCCCAACTGCAGAATTTTTCAGAATGCTTCGTTAGAGTGGTTTATCCACAATAAGGGCTTGTGTGGTGTAGTGAAGGGTTTGCCTTCATGTGGCTCATTTATAAAGAGCAAAGATGATTCAAATAAGCACCACAAACTTCTTTTGTTAATCATTGTTCCTAGCCTGGGAACCTTATTTCTATTTGTGGTATTTGCTTTGCTAATTCTAAGAAGGAAGGAACATGCAAGACATGTTGCAAGTATCAAAGAAGTAGGATTGTCTATTTGGAACTTCAATGGAGAAGACGCATACATTGACATCATTCAAGCAACAGAGGATTTTGATGACAAGTATAGTATTGGCACTGGAGCATATTCCAATGTTTACAAAGCACTGCTGCCAAGTGGCAAGTTGGTAGCTGTAAAAAATTCATCCATTAGAAATTGAAAACTCATCAAGCAAGCAAACTTTTGGAATGAAATACGGGCACTAACCCAGATCCAACACCGGAATATTGTGAAGCTTTATGGTTTTTGCTCTTGTGCTCAACACAAATTTCTTGTCTATGAATATATGGAGAGAGGAAGTTTGGCAAATATTCTCGGAAGTGAAGATGCCATTGAATTAGATTGGTCTAAGAGAATGGATGCTGTAAAACATGTTGCTTGTGCTCTATCATATATGCACCATGATTGCACTCCACCATTAATACACCGAGACATAACAAGTAATAATATTCTATTTGATTCTGAATACAAGGTTTGTATTTCAGACTTTGGTATTGCGAGACTTTTAAAGCCTGATTCATCTAATTGGAGTATACTTGCAGGCACACGAGGATATTTGGCACCAGGTATGTTGCAATTTCATTTTTATAGCGTAAGAACAATAGCCTTACAAATTTGTTTATATTTTTATTACATTGTTCAAGATTATGTTAAGAGATTCTTTAGATTTATCCCTATATTATGTGCTATGAGATAATATAAACATTCTCTCTTTCTATATATTAATATTTTATCCTTCTCAAAAAGATACTAACCTATTTAATCCTAGCTCTCCAAAAAAAGGTAACATAGTTATAACATAGTAACTTATTCTATGCATCCGTCACTTCCATTCTCATCAAAAGAAACACAATTTTTCCCTCAAAAAGAGTTATTATTTCTTTCTTGTCCTTATTGGGATTATCTAATTACATGTTATTCTCCATGACAATATTCATGAGACCAAGTTTATATGAGATATGTTTGTTCAACTTTTAATACTATTACATTTTCGAAGATACAATTTCTACTATAGTATGTAATACATAGTGAACTATTGATTATGTGCTGACTTGTTTTTGCGAGGGACAGATATAATTGAGAATACTTTGAACTTTTTATATTAAATTAGATACTTTACATTGCAGTTACAAGTGGACTATGAATCTAATTAAATCGATGAAACTAACTTAATTTATTTGATGTGGTTGAGAATAAAATTTGCTTATATATTTTTCTTGTCTATTACAGAACTTGCATATACAATGAGGGTTACTGAGAAATGTGATGTATATAGTTTTGGAGTAATATCACTTGAGATTGTAATGGGAAAGCATCTGGAAGAATTCATCTCTATGTTATCTTCTTCAGTCAGTGAAAATATCTTTCTGAAGGATATATTAGACCCGCGACTATTGGTTCCTATAACTCAAGTTGCAAATGAGTTAGTTGTAGTAGTTATGACAGCATTTCAGTGTTTAGATAACAATCCATATTCTCGTCCGACAATGCACAATGTAGCTTAACAGCTATCTACTATCAAGGCAGGACCAAACTTCCAACCTTTGGAGATGATCAAGTTATGTCACCTAATCCATGCCAAGGTATGACAAAAATAAATATTTTGCCAAAAATAGCAATCATGTAATATACAATTTATCTCTCTTTTTTTGGTTCAAAAGAGTTGGCAAAACTTAATTTCTCTTGTTTATATGTTGTATAGATAAGTTCTTTATGCAGTAGATTCATATTAACCAACAGATTGATCCCTGCATGCTTTTATTATTGGAAATTGTGAAGTTATCTTGATTGACATGTCACAATAATTAATTTATACTCAAGTATTTTGTTGATTAGGTCAATTTATCACAATAGGTTAGGCTAGTTGTTGTCTCGATCTAAGAAGCTTGTTTGGTCTCTGGTTAAACTGGAATTGTACTGGACCTTAGTGGGCTTATTCTTTTTCTGTTTGGATCGGATTTCTTCCTTGGCCGCTATTGGATTGTATGATTTCTAGGGCTTGGACATCCCATCTCCCTCTTTCGTCTCCTTTCTTTATCTTCTCTATTCCTTCTTTTTGTGCTTTCTCATTTCTTGGCTTCAATTTGTACTTCATTTATTATCAATAAATTATTATAATAGGCTTCATTAATCTGCTCAAAAATATCATGATATTTGTAATATAGAGTTTGAAGTTTGAGATTCAACTATATAGTCACATGTGACTATAGTAATGGAAATGCATTGATATTTGCTTATGAATTAATTATTAAATATTTTTTGAAGAAAAAAAGAGTTGAACAATTTGAGCTTGAAAAATGATAAAAGAAATTGAGCTTGCAAAACTAAATAATAGTATAGGCTCAGATTGATAACATACTAGTTAATTAAACAAAACGAGCCAAGTTTGGATTTATGTAGGCATACATACTGCATACATTACATATACTAGCCGAAGCAATTTACTACTCCACCACTTGTTTGTATTCCTTATCCCCAACCATTCACGTTAGCACTTGGCCGAGGGAAAGACAACCATTACTTTGAAGATGACACACCCATTATATTTCTCTAATGAAAAATATATTAAAAAAGGCAATGTAGAGAGAAAGCTGTATTACTCAAGTAATTAATCACAATCTTTTGTAGAAATCATAGTTAATTAAATTACGATGCGCCAATATTAATGCCCAAGTTGTATCGAAATTTAGAAAATACTAGTGAAAACACAATCCAGATATAGCAATTTTATAGGATTACTTCAAGGCTTTATTCACCTAACATTGATAAAATGTCCCCCAGCAAAACTAGTATGTCCAAGTTCATCTAAGCCCCCTAAATTCCCTGGCAATATTCAAGTGCTCAACCTGATAACATCTTTTAATGTCCCCCTCACGAAATCCCCTTCTCAAAATTTCAAATCTTCTTTAGCTACGTGCTACTTGTGTTAAAGTAAAGGCTTTGAATTAAACTACCTTGCACGCAAACATTCACAAACACTTCACCAAACTAACAACCGATTAAAGAATACAAATTGAAAGGATTAGAATTGAGGTTTCTTTTGGGCAACAACGTTAAAAGGAATTCTAAGCGATCGGCCAACGGTCACTGATATCTCGTTTCTAGAGGACACCTGGACTAGTTTTGGCGGGCCCACCTACACCTCTGACCTCCCCCAGTCCCCCTCTTTGTCCCAATTAATCAAATCACAACCGTTCGATTGCTCGGTCCCTTATCTTTCCCCCTGTTCCAGTGGCTGAGCTTCATGGTCAATCAGATCTCAAGAATAGATCAGATTGTTTTGACATCCAGTGGGTTCTTAATTTGCCCAAGGAAGTTGGGGGCCCACCATGGAGACTGGCTGTTATTTGAAAGGATTGAAAGGGAGGGAGAGGAAGAGATGTAGAACAGAAGCTGCGTGTTTGGTACCGCTGCATTCTTGCATTCAACTCCGAACAATGTGAGTTTTTTTTCTTTTTTAATGACTCCTTTTGTAATTCTTTGGTTGTCAATTGAGAAAGTT
>KE504827.1:5682-26665 GCA_000441515.1 Elaeis oleifera
ATATATATATATATATATACATATATATATATATACATATATTTATATGTACACATATATATATGTATACATATATATATGTATTCATATATATATATATATTATTGTATATAAAAATCATATAATTTAAAACTTCTAGCCGATGTATCTAGTAGTCAAAAATTGGACAGCCTAAATAAAACTGAATTAGATGTATTTTGATCACTTGATGTATAGGCCAGTAGTCTTCAAATCATATAATTTTGGTGTGTAAATAGTTTTGAAATAGTAGATGATATCCAATAGCTTGAATCATTAATGTTGGACCCCCATTATCCAGTTTTGATCTGATCGAATCTAAGCTAAAATTCGATCGATCTTACCTAAGTCTTCCCCTATAATATATGTGTGATGAATTTGTGAATGATTTGCATGTATGATGAGACCAACATGAATAATGATCGAAATCTCTCTAACTAAAGATTAATATTAAATTATATTGAAGGGGTATGCTAGATGCCCTATTGTGGCCTTCCACCATTATAAAGTAAAAGTATTTCGTAAGTATTAAGTGGGTATGTCACATGGGATACTTATATGAGTGATATATGATTATTTTATGATACAATGTAGATTATTAGTAAATTTCAATAAACTATCATGTAAAAATTTCTAATGAACCATATTTGTAAGAATGGTGGGTTTGACTTAACTAGTTTAATATAACCAATAAACTATCATATAATATCTATATTTATGGAGGCGAAAAGAAGGATTAGATCTTTCTTATGTAGCAATGGATAATTCTTATCTACTCATTAACTTATAATAATCCAATAAACCATCACATGAGGAGAGTTATAAGTTGATGGGATCCCAATCCCCACTAGAAATCTTTAGCAATGAGGATTTTCATTTTCCACCTAGGGAGTGTGGGATTCAAAAAATCTAATGGGAGGTACCATAATGATTTAAAGACCCTAATAATATGGAGTAATGAAAAGAACAACAACTAATTTGAATCATTTATTTTTGCAAAAAATGTGGCATCATTGAATCCATTGTCTATTTTTCTTGACAAAAATATTTTGACTGGACCTAATTTTTAAGATTGGCTAAGGAATATGAGAATCATTCTTAGATCCCAAAAGATACTTTATGTCCTTGATCAATCTATGCCAATCCTCTCTCCTAAGGCAAGTGAAGATGAATGATACACTTATGAGAAGTGGATGGACGACAACAAGTAAAATATTACATGCTCGGTTCTATTACTAATGAGTTGCAAAAGCAATATGACTCAATGCAGAATGCATCCAATATCTTACTTCACTTAAGGGAACTCTATTGGGAGCAAAGTAGATACATGAGGTTTGAAGTCACAAGTAAAATATTTAATATGAGAATGGTTGAGGGTTCATTTGCGAATGATCATGTTCTTAGCATGATCAATAAGATTGAGGAACTAGAACGTCTTGGTTCCAACATGGATGATGACGTGAAAATAGATTTGATCTTGCAATCACTTTCCAACTCATTTAAACTATTTATTGTGAACTTATGAACAAGTTCTGTCGAATGCTATTTGAATTGTTGTAAATGCTCATCACTTATAAAGCAACAATCAAAGAACAAAACAAGAGTATAATGGCTATTCAGAATGTTACTCCTTCCATTTCTAAAGGTAAGACCAAGAAGAAGAAGAAGGGTAAGAAGCAATATTTTTGAAAATCTAAGGGTGGAGTGAACAAGGATAAGATGGCCAATAAGAGAAAGTGTTTTCATTGTGGCAAAGATGGGCATTGGAAGAAGAACTGTAAGGAGTATCTTGAGAGCATAAAGGGTAGGCACAAGAAACTCAAGGACAAACCTTTCAAAAGTATATCACCTATATTCATTATTGAATCTAACTTTATGATTAGTTCTACTTTTAATTGGATTTTGGATTTTGCTCGTACCTCACATATAACTAACTTTATGAAAGATCTAAAAGACAGTAGAAGGTTAAAGGATGGTGAGGTGACCCTATATGTGGAAAATGGAGCAACTATTGCTGTATTAGCTGTAGGGACATATCATTTGAAGTTATCATCTAGTTATATTTTAATTTTGAAGAACTGTCTTTATGTGTTGACCATTGTTAAAAACTTATTTTCTATTCCTAAGCTAGTTATGGATGGTTTTAAGATTATTTTTGAAACAATTGGATGTTCTATTTATTTGAAATAATTATGTGGTGTTGGCATCTATATGGATGGTCTCTACTGTATAAATATAGATGATAACTTGAATGTGAATGAACATAGTATGAATGTCAAAAGACTCAAAAGGCCTAGAGATAATATAAATAAAAGTATATGTGGCACTTGAGATTAGGTCATATAAATGAAGAAAAAATTAACAAGTTGGTTAAACATAGGCTATTAAGCCAATTTGGTTAGAACTATACCAATTTATGAATTTTATCTTTGAGAAACAAAGTGAAAGAGTCGGTGATATATTTGTCCTAGTACATAGTGATGTATGTAGACCATTAGAGCAAATGACTGGGGATGATTTTAATCACTTTATTATCTTCATCGATGATTACTCAAAGTAGGGTGTTGTGTACTTAATAAAGTACAAATCTGAAGCTTTCGAAATGTTCAAAGAATTCAAGAATGAAGTAGAAAATTAAATAGAAAAAAGAATTAAAGCACTTCGATCCGATCGAGGTGGTAAATATCTTAGCATCGAGTTTTTGGATTATCTCAAGGATAATGGATCTTTCATAATGGACTCCTCATACACCATAACATGATGGAGTGTTAGAAAGGATAAACCATATCTTGTTCGACATGGTGCATTCCATGATGAGCTTTATTGACCTATCTATCTCCTTTTAGGGATATACCTTATTGACCATGTACCATTTTTTGAATAGGGTTCCTTCTAAATCTACATTTAAGATACCTTATGAAGGATGGTATGGTAAACTGCCAAGTCTTAAATATATTAAGATTTGGGATTGCCCTACTTATGTTAAGAAACAAAACATAGGCAAGTTGGAAGTAAAGTCCTACATGGGTAGATTTGTTGGATATCCTAAAGAAACATGGGATATTACTTCTATTTTTCTAAAGATCAAAAGGTCATAGTATTCCAAAATGCAATCTTTCTTAAAAAATAGTTTATTTAAGATGAAGGTGAATCAAGAAAAATAGATCTCAAGGATATATCCAATAAAAAAAATCAACTCTAATGAGACAGAAATCCCTGTTCAAACTCAGTCTCAAAGTACACAACCTCTTCGAAGGTGTGGTAGAGTATCTCGTCCTCCTGATAGATATAGATTTATACATAAAGATGTAGAGGAAGTGTTCTTTCTAGGAGATAATGGTTATTTAAATGACCCTACTAGTTATCAAGAAGTGATGTTTGACATCGATTCGAGCAAATGGCAAGAAGCAATGAAATCCGAAATGAATTTTATGTACTTTAATAATGTATGGACTCTAGTTGATCCACTTAAAGATATAGTACCAATAGGATGCAAATAGATCTTCAAAAGAAAGATTGGAGCTGATGGAAAGATAGAAACCTATAAAGCAAGGCTAGTGGCCAAAGGTTACTATCAAAGATAAGGTGTTAACTATGAGAAAATTTTTTTACCAGTAGCAATGCTTAAATCTATAAGAATCATGCTTATTATTGTCACATACAATAACTATGAATTTGGTAAATAGATGTAAAAACTATCTTTCTAAATAGTCAAATTAAGGAAGACATTTACATGGAGCAGCTTGAGGGTTTTAAATCCAAAGGTGATAGTCATAAGGTATGCAAGCTTTAAAAATTTATTTATGGATTAAAACAAGCTTCTCAAAGTGAGAACATCTGTTTTGATGAAGTAATTAGATTATTTGATTTCATTAAAAATATGGATGAACTATGTATATACAAGAAGGCTAGTGTGAGCATAACAAAACTCCTCATATTGTTTATGGATGATATTTTGCTCATGGGTAATGACATCAAAATGATGTCATCAGTCAAACTTTGATTGTCGAAGAACTTTTCCATGAAGGATTTGGGAGAAGCAACCTATATTTTGAAAATTAAGGTCCATAGAGATAAATCAAGAAGGTTGTTAGGATTATCCCAATCAATATACATAGAAAAGATGTTAAAAAGATTCAACATGTTAGATTCCAAAAGAGGGTTATTATCCATGAGGCATGGAATTCACTGATCTTTAAGAAAATATGCCCCAAAACACCTGAAGATAGAGAGAGCATATGAGTAGGATTCCTTATGCATCTACTATAGGAAGCTTAATGTATGCAATGCTATATATAAACCTAATATATGCTTATATAGTGAGTGTCACGAGTAGATATCAATCTAATCCAAGTGGGCAACACTGGATAACTGTCAAGAATATTCTTAAGTACTTAAGAAGGACTAAAGATATGTTCATGGAGGAATAATTTAAAGCTTCAAGGCTTTAAAGATTCTGACTTCCAGTTGGATATTGATGATAAAAGTTTACATTAGGTTTCATATTTGTCTGTAATAGAGAAGGTATTAGTTAGAAAAGTTTCAAACATGATACCATAGCTAACTCTACTACAGAAGCCGAATATATTGCCACTTTTGAAGGCACAAAGAAAGTTGTTTGGATTAAAAGTTCGTTACCGAATTTGAAGTAGTTCTTTCAATTGAGCAACCATTGCCATTACTATGCAACAACAATGGAGCAATTGCATAAGCAAAAGAACTAAAGTCTCATTAGAAATCTAAGCACATTAAAAGACGATATCATATCATTTGAGAAATCATTGCAAGGGGCGATGTCACAGTGCATAAAGTAATATCAGTTAAAATATGACAGGCCCACTTACTAAAGCTTTGTCTCAACAAAAGCTTGGGGAGCATCTTGAAAAGATGGATATAAGACACATGAGTAATTGGCTGTAGTGGAAGTAGGAGATTGTTAGTTGTTTGCCTGAAAGCCAATAAATATGACATTCTTTTTGGACAAATTTATGTACTTTATTAATTAATAAAAGGATAAATTTATATATTCATATTTTTCATGTCAATCTACATGAATACATCTGTCGAATCAATGTTAAGAAAATATATTCTCAAATAAGTTAAGAATATGAGATATATATTTCTTAGCACATGATTCTTAAAATACTTATAGTCATAGGATTATTAAATGGGCAATAATAATTTGGTAAGACTATTACATAGTATGCATGTCATAAAATTGGAGTGATGAATCTTATGTCACTTGTGTGAGACACTAATGTAACTATATAGGTACTTGTTAAGGAATAGGTTCACTAAGCATGATCCGACTATAGAATTATCATATGAATTTTTTACTTGTCAATGACATATTCTATTATTACAATTGTATAAATAATCCTTAGACCTGAGGCACCATGGTTATCTTGTGTATGGGTTGTTATGATTTGACTATACAATAACCTCATATCCTAATTAAGAAATTTGAGAAATACATATATTGGCTATAGTGAGTCATCCATGGAGACATGTGCATGTGCAACATGGGATCTATCACTCTTGAATAAAGAGAGAGAATGTCCTATGCATCTAATGGACTTGACCCAAGAAATTTTTGGCCAAAGTGAAATGGTATTTGGAAGTAGTTCCAAGAGTAACCATTATAGGTCATGATCAAGTAGATTGGACATATAATTGAATCAGTAGGTTTGACAAAATCTCATGGCCTTCATTCAAGTAGGACATTATGTGATAGAAGTATTTGATTATATGGTAATTGTAATAGAAAAATTCAATTTGATCTAGTTCATCAGTACTTGGATTGTTATGATATATTGCTATATGTCACTTATGGATGGTAGAAGTCTTATAAATAATCATGAAATATTATTATTAAGGAATAATTAAAGAGAGTTTTAATTCAAGAGAATTAAAAATAGTTCTAATTGGGATATTAAAGAACTAATATCGTTTTTACTATCAAATAATAATGAACCTAATGGGTCACGCACAAAAAAGTCAATATGGATCAAAGATGAGAAAGTATTGGGCCGTTAACTCACTAAAATAGTTTAGTGGGCTTAATGATATTAATATGATTAGAATGGCTTATTTAGTTAAGTATGGATTTAATTAATTAGTCTAGGGCTTATTGGGCTTAAGGTCTAATCCAAAATGGATTATAACACAAGTCCTACATAGGTTAGGATTGATGTAGTTGACCCAAGCTCTTTAGAAAAGCCTAGACAACCTATGTGTTCTATAAATATATAGTGATGGGTGGCCACAAATAACAATCACTAGCACCATTGTAATGGCCAACCCTCTCTCTTTTCAAGGGTGTTTTGAAGGCTTCTTTGATCTAAGGGATTGATTCATATGGATACCATTGGAGGCCTCATGTGTGGGAGGCTAAGAAGGATCGAATTCTATTTTGATTCATTACTTTGAGGTAAAACTCTAAACTATCTTGATGTTTAAAGTTTTGTAGAAGAACATGAATATAATCTTGGGAATGTATGCTTAATATATGATATTAAATATTAAATTTTTGCTACCCTTGCATGCATGTTTCTAACACTTCGACAATATCTTCATCACTCAAGAGTTTATGCATGACCTTCACCGCACTCCCATCTGTAGGAGTCTTATG
Organism: Elaeis oleifera; assembly: GCA_000441515.1. Classification (NCBI taxonomy): domain Eukaryota; kingdom Viridiplantae; phylum Streptophyta; class Magnoliopsida; order Arecales; family Arecaceae; genus Elaeis; species Elaeis oleifera. Next base: position 12,332 of record KE504827.1, read on the forward strand.
ACGGTTAAGTTAGATATGGATGGGCCTATGATCGAACGAGTTGGTAGTTCCTCGAGGGGGCCTTAACATATTTCTACTTCCACCCCGATGGATTAGGTGGATCATGGTGTGATTCACAACCCTTCTTTGCCATCCTAATCAATGGGATGCCATTAGACTTCTTTTGCTCCATAATTGGGCTATGGTAAGGTTTTCTCCTGTCCCTCTACCTTTTATTATCTATGCTGATGCTCTCTCACGAGCTCTTTGTGTGGCGTCCTAGAGATCGGTACTCAATCCATATATACCAACTTCGGAGATCCAGTCGGTCTCGCATTTAGTCTTTACAGACAACTACTTGCTAGTGGGTTGGGCATCAATCCAAAATACAATCAGCTTCAGGAGAATTATGGAGGAGTACTATCTTGCTTCAGACTAAAAGATGAATCTCCTCAAGTCTGTAGTATCTTTTAGTCCAAGGATGCCAATTCAGCTACAACATATTATCAGAGATTGACTTGAAATTATGAAGCATAGTGGGCCTTTGCATTACCTGGGAGTTCTCATATCTAAAAATAGGCTGAAGAGGGCCAAGTGTGTGGGTGTGGAGTGGGCGATCTAGGAGTGTCTGGAGGGTTAGCAGGCCAGAGCACTCTCCATGATAGGCAGGGCCATTTTGGTGAGGTCAGTTCTTAGCTCTATGCCAGTCTATCTTCTCTTGAACTTGATCTTGCCCAAGATGATGGTGTTGAAGCTGGAGCAACACTTCTGACGTTTTTTGTGGGGTTTGCATTTGGAAGCTGAGGTGTGCATTTACTGGCTTGGGATGTAGTTTGTCAGCCATTGAGGGATGAGAGCCTTTGCATTTAGTCGCTAATCATGAGATAGGAGGCCCTAATTGCTCGGCATGAGACTAGATTTTTGCTCGATCTGAAAAGCTTGTGGAGTATAGTGATGAGGGCCAAGTATGGCCTATGGCCAGTGGGCGAGGAGATTCGAGCCAGTTTGAGTAGCTCATTCTTCTGAAGAGAGATAAGTTCGCAAACCCCTGAAGTGATCTCACAGATGAGATGGGTGGTAGGAGATGGCTGGTTAGTGGATCTCTTGTTAGACACGTGGATTGCTGACCTATCATTGAATCGGTAGCCGACCTTCATCAGCTCTGAGATAGCAGATTCCTTGAGGGTTTATGATCTTCTCTGCCCAAATGGCACAGGCTGGGACCGGGCTTCTTCAAGAACAAATAGGAGAGTATATGTGATCCATGGCAATTCCTATCCACAGCTGTCAGGATGTCAAAGTTAGAGTTTCTCCTGTACCCCAACAGCCATGATGGCTGATCTATACCATTTGTTTCAATGAGAGCCTACTAGGTGTTTAGATGCTAGATAGATCTGAAGGATAAGAGTGCACCGAGGGTGAGTCTCTTCTTATGGAAGGTGGCTTGAGGCCATCTACTGACCAGGATTATCCTGAGGGACAGAGGCATGGATTTTTTGAAAGCATGCCCTGCTTGCTGCCTGAAGGATGAGATAGTAGAGCACATCCTGTTTTGGTGTTTGAGGGCTAGATAGGTGTGGTACCTCACGGGCCAACATCACAGGACAGCTCATGCCGAGGCTCCAATCATGGCTTTCTAGAGGTCCTAAGATAGAGCACTGAGAGTGGTGCAACCAGAGTAGTTGCCATCCAAGTCGCCTACACTACTTACAATATCTGACTGATAAAGAATAGTATAGTGTTTGAGTCCAGATGGTGCTCGAAAAGATTCACCTTAGAGAGAGCCCTTATTTCGGCTAGGGAGACGACTGAAGTGACTTTGAGGCCTCAGGAGATCTGAGACTCCCATCTTGCTTGTATAGTAATCTAATGGATTTTTATCTCCTGAGAGCCCCACCTCCGACGTATCTTAAGATCAACTTTGATGGCAATGTTAGAGACAGATGTGGTGGTGCTGGCTTTGTGATCCAGGGGTCGGCTCTGATCTGGTGGCAGCCGAGGGAAGAGCTCTCTCTTTGAGCCTACGGTCTCTAGAGTTAAGCTTCATGCTGCTTGAGCAGGAATCACTTATGCCCGACGGATCCTACAAGCTGACCACCTCATCATAAAGGGAGACTTCGCCACAGTAGTGACTTGGTTATAGGGATGTAGATGGAGAGTCACATCTCACCCTTTTCTGCAAGATATCGCGGCCTGGCTGTTGGGTGCACCGACCTCATCATTCGACATGTTTCAAGGAGGCTAATACGGCAGCAGATTAGGTGGCCGCCTATGTTGCTAAGCACATCAGGACATTCTTTAGACAAGATGGGGGTGGCTCCTTGACCTTCCAGAGATATTTATTTCTGACTCTTGTAGATATTCACATAAATCTATATGAATGCTCCATTTTATCAAAAAAAAAAAGAATAAGATGAGTATCAATTTTTTTTCTTCACCAGGTCATCTAGACGACCGCTAGACTCTCTCGATTAGCTCAAAGATATGACATCAAAATCCTCACCACTCTCTCTCTATATATACATACATCTACATATATCAGCCAAACTAGAATCAGACAATCAAATTTGAATTCAGATCTGATTAGATCAAAACTCTATAATAAGAATTTTACATCAATGATCCAAACTATTGAACGTGATCTAATACATCAAAATTGCTCGTACACAAAAAATTATATGATTTAAAAATCTCTAATCTATACATCAAATAATCAAAAATTAAACAATCTAAATAAAATTGAATTAGATGTATTTTTGATCACTTGATGTATAGATTAAGGATCTTCAAATTATACGATTTTTGATGCACAAACAGTTTTGAAAATGATACAATTAATCAAAATAGGAAATTATAATCTCCCCTATAGATGAGTTATGTATGCTGAAGTTAGCAGGTGTGCTCCAACTATGGGACTTAGGGCTGTAAATCCAAGCTGCTCGCAAGCAGGTCGGGATCAGTTCAATAGCAGCATATTTGGCTTCAGAGGCCAGCCAAACAGAATTCAGACCTGGGCTCATTAGCGAGGCAAGACCCAACATGAGCAGGCTGCAGAAATAAGATAAATCTTTGCTCGGCTTGATAAAAGCTCAGTTCAGAATGAAGCCGAGCTTGAACATATTCAAGTATGCCTCAAGCTCGAGCTCAGCTTGAGCAACACTTTTCTATGCCAAGACAAGCCCCAACAATATATACTCAGCTTGGTTCATCTTGTCTGCACCCACATGGGATTACTGCAAATCTGAACCTTAAGAGGCCTTATAAAGCGTCCAAGTTTTACCAATACACAACCCAGTAACACAGCAAAGTTGGCCGTGACAGAATAATAGCTGACGTGTGTCCCCATGAAGAGCTCAGCCAACAAACAAATAAATAGGTCACACATATAATGCTATGGACTTCTCGACAAGGTTGGAGAAAGAATCACAGGAAAGTGAGAGCGACGCTGCCCGGTTATACTAATTGCACTATTGTTTGCGATGCAGACTTAAATAAAAACAAAACCAACTATTATTACAGAAATTCAGGTATTCTGATGATCCAGGTGGAAAACAGGAACTCTATGAGTGAGAATCATGCGCACAGCTGAAAAGCATAGCGTATCCTCATATATCCAAACTCGTCTTAGTGCACAGACCAAAAGCCAGCATCCAGTAAGTAGAAACATAAAAGAAAGAATAAGCAATGAAATTTATGGGCCTCAAGTCAGATCATCTTCTTCTTCCTCCTTTGCTTTCAATGCATTCTTTGCTCTCAACAGAAGTGTGGTTTTCCAAGGATCCTGCAATTAATCAAAATAGTTGTCAAACAGCAAAAGTCAAGCAAGCGTTAGGCATAACCACAATGTATCAATAAGAGAAAAATGGATATTAAACAAATAAGCTAAATAAAATATCTATATCAAAGTGTCAAACTGTTGCTATGATTTAGCATGCTACTGAAGGCATACATCAGCAACTTTCTAACTCTGATCAGGACATGTAACAAGACAAAAACTAAAACTAAAACTAAACAAAAAACATAACAAAAAAAAAAGAAAGAAAAACTCAGATCATGAAGTCAACTCAGGATATTATCGCATTACAGAGGGATCGTTATTAATATTACTAAGTCCACAAGCTATGATAATTAGATAGCTTTTAGGCACTTGGAACAGAAAATACAAAGTGGGAAGGGAAGTCTTAAATTATTGCCCACAGGGCTGAAAATGGATTGGCTATGAGATTATATTTTTATATGCTTATATATGCACCCAGATACAACCAGATGACTATATCTATGTTCATTTTAAACACCAATAGATATGGATCATACAGACACATATACGATTATTCAGATGAATATAAATATTACCAAAACATTCAAAACATCTATTGTTTTCTGGGTTAGTCAAGTTAATTATGCCTGATCCAAACCCACAATTTTGTGCTCTTTTTTTTTTGGGTCCTTTGTGCAACAGGTGAGACCTCACATAGGAAAGTACATACCCAATTAATCCACTTGCTGCTTACTGAAACTGCAATTGGATTTCTCATGAAATGTTGGTTTGCAATAACAATGACAATATAACAATGATAATCCCAGGATCAACTATAGAGTAATATTGTCAAAAAAGACTAGTGCAAATGACCAAAGAGGTCGGAATATGTCGCTCATTGAAGAGTGAACTATGGACAATGCATTGGTCAAGCAAAATGGCATGTCGAGAATTGATAATAACTATTGGTCTAAATTAGAAAAAGCAATTTTTGATAGCGATGCAATCTGTGCGCGCGCGCGCGCGTGTGTGTGTGGTGGGAAAATAGTGATATTACTCAATGCCCTATTATAATCAAAAAACATGCCATCTGTTTTTGCACTTACGAGGTAGTGAACTGTTAACAAACAAAGACATGAAATTTGGTCCAGAAATACCATGGATAATCTTATGTTGGATGCGTCGGTTGATGTCTTCCTTTTTGAAGAATATATTCATGGACAAACATTAAAGGGCATGCTTCCTAGAATGTAGGAAGCAGAGCAGTAGGCTTCTCAAAGATATCCACATAAGCATTCAAGATGTTAGACACACATTTTTAAAATGCTGTGGAGCCTGCCATAAAAGTTGTCATTATTAATATCATCAACCAATTCTAAGGTAGATGCTTGTGATCCTCATGGAAGTGCCTCATTAAGCCCCCTATATAAGACAGCTTCTACAAGTGGTTAAAAGTTGACTGCGTCCAGGCCTAGGGTCCAAGGTCATCATGTATCCAAGGATGTCACATCCATAAAGAGAGCATATGTTACATAAGTGTCACATTTAAGCGTGATTATGAGTCAGATCCATTATTAAAGGGTATGAGGACTTGGCCAAAAAAGATCAGATAATTGGGGGCATGTATTGGGACATGTCAGATATCCACCTGATTTTGTGCATGTGGATGCCATCCATCATCTAGGTCAGCTTGGTGGCCAAATCAAAACTAACCTGAACTTTGAGCAAGCTTGGCCATGTTATACTATATTCAGCTGGGCTTGGGTTAGCAAATGTATCCACAGTTTATCCCCCAAATCTCCATCTATGAGGCTACAAATAGCATCTCTTGTAAACAGTTCATGAATATCGTTATAAATCTCCACTTCTTTGATAAAATACATTATTCTCTCTCTAATAGATGAATAATTAAAATATAAACTAACACTCAAGAGTAATTTTATCAATTCAAGTGCAAATAATCATGACTGATGAGATTACAACTGAGTAAACCACATATATTGCACACGCCAAGACCAATGAAAGCTATAAATTCCAAACCCTCATTCCTCATCCTCACAGTGCCCCACCATCCTTTGTTACCTCCTCTCTCCTCTCAAGTCTCCATCGACCACCAACTTCCATCAGACATGGCTGGCATCATCAACCAAAACAGCCCACCACCAAGCTTAATACCCGACCCCTCTACTCTGTGTGTGTAATCATTCTCCATGGGTGAGTTTGACAAAGCCATCTCCAAGGAATAAGCTTGTATCTCAAACAAGAATCCCATGCCTATTGTTTATTGTATCACAAGAAGAGAAGTATGCTGGGTTACTTAACTGAACCAAGTACAATGGGGAGAGCAGATAAAAATCTGCAATGAATTATTTTCACTCATGTGTATGAAAGAAGAGTTATGTCTACATACAAGCACACAAGTCCCTCCATTAAGAACAGAAACTGTTACTGCTCGCTGAATGAAAGCCTACAAGCCAAGTAACATCGATAAGTTGTCTATACATCTTGAGTCCACCAGAATGGTGAATGTCAACACTTAACCATGACAGTCAAGCTTTTTGGAGTTATTTGACCTGTAAGTGCATGCCCCAGGATGTCAAGAGCCTGAGAATTGTTAGCAAAAGGCTTCTTATCTTCATTGTCTAAACTAGAGTTTGGAATCCTTTGACATGTTCGCTTTTCAATAAAATTAATGAGCATTAAAATGGTGCCAAAGACCAAACCCTGACATTACAATTATAACTGTCCCCTTTTGCCTTCGTCACTACCATCAAGACTCTATTAGTATTGATAGTTTTGTCCTCATTGGCATTTGTTGGAGGAATGCGTTCATTGGCATTAATTTACTTGTTTGTGAAGCTTGGTTTCTTTCAAGAAGGATGGCGTTATAGGTTTCATGATGGTCTTCAATCTTTTGCTCTTGAGAGGCTAAGTAAGTTCTTCACTAGGATCAAACAGATAGCAGCTAACTAGGACTGAGTTTAGAAGATCATGGGTTCAATGCTCATGCAAGGATGTGCTCTCATGTAGATTGGATAGACTGCAACACTGATCCTAAAATTTGTGAGCTAAATCTAGTTATTGCTTTTATATTTCCATCTCATCAATATTCTTTCATAACATTTGATCACCTATGCTATATGTAATCCCATTTCTGACTGAAAGAATGTCCGACTATGTGGCATAGTTTGAGAGCATGGCATATATAGGTCTATCTGACCTCTGGAGAGGTAGGAACACTCAAACATCTCCAGCAATTATTGGATTTCCAGTAATTAGATTGGTTATGATCTGCTCAATTGGACATAGCTTTTCCATAGTTTGTTTCAGATATATTGGCATTTCTAATCTGATACATGATCATTTTTGTTATTTAGTTCCCTAAAATCCAATCAAGGAAAATGACATATAATTGAAAACTGGAATATGCAACGAACTAATATAATATCAGAAAAAGAAATTTCAGGACAGACAATTAACATAAAGAAATATACCAGCCGGGTCATGCTATCATATTCCTTGATGACATCAGTAAACTTGCCAACATCTTCCTCTTCCATTGAAGCTGCTAAATCCTGCAATATAAAATATGGATGTTGTTTAATCCAGGATATGTAATCATGATAATGTACCGACAGCAATACCACACCCTAAGACATTATTATCCATAGAATCCAGCTAATAGGCAAGTTGCTGCAAATAAATTTGTAAGAAAAAAAATGTTAGCAGATGGATTTGAACCATATCACATCTACCGTATATTTGGCATCACTCTAGCTTAAATAGAAAGTTCTTTCTGGAAGCAGTCAGTTAAAAGCACTACAAGGAAAGGGCTTGCCCCAAATTATAGCTCAAAATTATAGAATTGATAAGTTCAAGTGACAATGAAGAATTTGGTTGTGTATTCACTGCATGACCAGCAGACTCATGAGAACTGGTATATGAATGATGATAACTGATTGCTTTCAGGCTAAGGCTAGAGTTATAAGTCATGCCCCATTTGTGAAATTATGATTTTAATGCAACAATAATATTTTCTAGATTTTCAAGGGCAGCAAGCTCATCTTTCAGTCCAAGTGGAAATGTAAAAGATAAGTGTTGTTACCATGTTTCAACATGGTGATTGAAAGAAAAAATATTAAAAATCAGTGCTTGTTTAAAATTTGGTTCAGAATATCCTTAAAGCACAAAAAAAAGGGGATAAAAGGCCAAGGACAATAATATAAATTAATAATAAAAGAAGGCAAAAGGCATGTGTGTTGACCAAAATGCTATGACATGAAAATTTTGACACCTTCCATCTTAAGAGAAAAGTAGGCAAGAGGGGAAGAGATTGAGGGAGAGAGCGAGGTCTTTGTGTGGAAAATGTTTGACAATGTCTACTTTTACATGAGAGAGAGCCACACACATGTACGGTGTGAGGAGGTGGGGACATGGGGATGGGGAAGGGACAAGTGGCATTGAGGCATGGGTACAGAGACAAGGATTTGAGACAAGGCCTTGGTTAAGAATAAAGATGTTGAAGTTATGGGGCAGAGGCGAGTAGTCCATTATAATCTAAAAGCAAGAAATCCTAGCTTCTCTAAACAGCTGCCTAATAACTTCAGCTTTTAAAGGGACAAGATGGTTTGAAGCAAAGGCACAGAAACAAGGACTTGAGATAAGGCTCTGGATAAGTATCAAAAGTTATGGGGCAGAGGCAAGTAATCCATCATAATCTAAAAGCAAGAAATCCTAGCTTCTCTAAACAGCTGCTTAATAACTTCTACTTTTTAACCTAGTACTTTCGAAATAAATTATCAAACACCATTTTCTGCAAAAGGACTTGTTTTTCTTTGAAAGCTATACACATATTTCTCTTAAGTAATGCCAAACATGCCCTTGATGTATTTCACCATGCAAATTCAACAGTCAAAACCTCAAGCAGTTAAAAAAATGCTGTTACAACTGATAGAGAAAACACCACCACCATGCAGGTTCAAGTCATAACTTACAGCTAAAAGCTTGTATTCACGTGTGCCTGAAAATGTTGGGTCAAGTTCCTGTACAGCCACAAGCAAGTTCAGAATGCTCTCAAAGTCTCAAAAAAATGAATTTGATTACTGCATGAAGCAACACTTACCTGATATCGCTCTAATGAGTTGGTGATGGCAACAAGATCGCCTCGACAGAGCTGGCAAATGCCAGCATTAAGAAGAATACCCTTAACACTATACTTCAGAAGATTGTTGTTCATTGACTTTCGTGCTATCACTTCAAATATTTCAGTTGCCTTTGGGTATCTGAAAAATTCCAATATGCATCAATATTCTCACTACAAGTATTAATACAGTGGCTAATGAAATTTCAAGCAATCCTTCTGAGATTCGGAGAATACAAAAGCTGCTGGTCTCAAATCTCAAATAATAGAACCAGATACGACCATCTAAAGCAAATATTTATCAGTATACATGCTTCCTTGTAGAGTACCTAAACAGTAAAATATTGTCTCTTACAAAAATATGACAGATCATGGAGTCCCAGAAATTTTATGTATAGAGGATGAAACCATAGAAAAGTACAAATGAAAGTGGATTAAGCTTACATTACTCTAGACAGATACAAAAAATAAGCATGAAAAGAATAGATACAAGCATACAGGGTAAAATGCATAACTAGACGATCAAGGTTTGAACTTTGAAGTTTCAGCAGAAACAGATCAGTTACAGCTGAAACTGATCCAGAGCCGACCGACACTTACGGTCTCAATATAGTTCAGTCAGTTTCAGTAGTTTCTGCTGAAACCAAGAACTATTATTTTTTATTTCTTTAATTTAGCAAGTGAATATAGTTAATGTATTCTAAAACTGACTAGTATATTGGATTGCATATTAATCAAGGGATTACAGTAAGCTGCATCTTGAATAATGAAATAAAATGTATTCTTATATATACATACATACATACATACATACATACATACACACATATATATATATTGCTTACCTGAGTTATTAATGCGGAATAGAATGAAATATTATTAGATGGGTGTCTTCTTGGTTAGATGAGTTATTAAAATGAGATGAATGAAATATGCTTGAACAATTTTTTTATTGCTTAGATGGGTTACTAAGAATGGAAATAGAATGAAATATATTTAGATGGGTTTTTCTTCCTTGGATGAATTATTAAAATGAAATAGAATAATATAAGGAATAGTTTAGCAGGGTACAAGAACAAAAGTAAATGTGGGAAATTTAAAAACAAAGGAGAGAAAAGTGTACATAACGTATAAAAGTTGGGGGAAATTTAGGGAAAGCAAATTACATTTTATGGTGAGTGGAAAATGTAGTACAAGAACAAAAGTAAATATAGTTTATTTTCAGCTCAAACTGCCTAAACTACACAAACTATGATCCTTAAAAACTCAAAACACAATCAAATAATATGAATAACTTACCTTTATTTTATTTTATTAATTTTTATCTTTTTGGGAGATTTTTTCTTTTTTTGACTGATATTCCAAAACTTGGAGTGAAACTATTGAAACCACTGAAACTACCAAAATAAAAACTCCACCTAAGAGAGTAAGAGACTAAAACTGAGTTTTAAAACTCTTAGATAGATGTAATATTGTTATATACAACTGTAAATTAAAAAAATGAAACACGTACAGATTAACAGGTATTTCTATAGAAAATATCTATAAGCAAAGAATAAGTTCTCTTTAACAAGAATTATAGACCATTAGAGCACAGAAAAAGCTGTAGCACAAGTAGTACACCATTAACATGATACAACAAAAAGAAAGAAAGAAGAAAAGCAAAAAGGTAGACCGAGTAAACTGTACAACTAAATACATGCATGCTGCTGTATGCATGTATAACTGGGTTAAGAACAAAGGAAGCACAAAGTGATCCCAAAAATTACACGACGTTGAATATTGCCATAACCAAGTGAACATCTAGAATTAGCCAACAGTTGCAATAAGGATTGTTAGGTCAACAAGATAAGAAGAGCTATTCATATTTTAAAAGATAACATTAAAATTGATTGCAAACACAAGAATTGTTTAAAAAAAAAGTCAAATAAAATAACAAATATAAAGATAGAATATTTACACAAACCTTCATTTCTATCAACCTTGCTCCAAAAGAAAAAAGGTCTAATATTATCATGTAGTTTCTTAAACAACATAATAAGTTCAACTATAATATAATCTTATTATTGTGAAAAGTTTGTGAAAGCTCTTATAAGGAACCACAAATGTTACAAAACCTTGCTGTCTATATGTTTTACTCCTAACATATTAGTACTACATATAAACAAAATGTAATTGAGGTTCTATTCTATTATAGACTTTTCTAAGTTAGTTGAGTCAATTTTGTCTCTTCTCTCTTCACTCCCTTAAGATTCAAACCAGTTCAATGAAAGCCTTGTGTAATACCAACGGAGTTCTTTAAGAAAGAAACAAATAAAACTGGGCTTATTGCATTTTGTTGGATAATATGATTCACTATTCATATCGTATAGCAGGGTTTGGCACAAAAATGACCCTGTCAATCTTATTTACATGTAAAATACAAATGAACATTCTAACAAAAAGTGCATTCATCATTTAACCTTAATCTTTAAAACTTATGTTGCAAAACATGTGAATCTTACTGTTCTAGCTGAGCAGCAAATTGTGCAATTTTTTGCTTGCACTGGTTGGCAGAAGTTGTTACTTCTTCACTTTCAAAAAGATCAGCAGCCCGCTCGAAGTAATCCATGGCCTTCTCGAAATTCTGCTCTTGTTCATACAACTCACCAAGTTCCTGTAATTGAAGACATGATATCCTCAGTAAGCATAACATTATGTCGTTCTGGAGAAAGAATATACGGTTAAGTTAAATTACCCAACAAGTAAATTACACATCGTAAGGTGAAAATAACACTAATACACTTCACCAAAGGAAAAATGCAAGTATCAACCAACAATGCATATTATTATTGACTTGGTCAGAGCAAATAATGGCTAAAGCAAGCATAAAGGATTTCTACATTTGAATCTGTCTAAATGTAACTATATTTCAAATAATTGAGAAAATTTACTACCTTGCAGTATCTTGCAGCCATGTTCAATCTGCCTATCTCCAGGAAAAGATTCACAGCCTGGTTTAAGGACTGTGCAGCATCTGCAGAAAATTACCAATATAGAAATAAGGCATTACAAATTGATTTCAGAATGCTGCCTACTAACCTCACATGAAAATGAGAATTAATTAATAGAAGTTATAGAAAGAACTTCAACAGATGCTGGATAGATGATGAATTCCATGGGTTTGTGATAATTAAAGAGGCAGACACTCCAGCCTACCCACCCACCCACACCTTTATGCTTGAATGGTATAACCAAGAAGCCTCATCCAGTTAATGTCTATGTCACAGTCCCCCACCATTATCACCTATTAAGTGTTATTCTATTTGTCAGTACAAGACATGAATATGCAAAGCAAAGCACTCTCTCTTTATATAAGATGGATTCACTTCTGCTTCTTCAATTAGTTGTTTCAGAAATAGACCCCAAATTCTCAACTCTACCGATGCTTGTCTCAATGTGTTTGCAGATCTTTTGCAGCCTAACAGTCTCAAAGAGTTGTTGTTAACTCATTGTTGTAATTAAAATATGATTGTTGTAATTAAAATATATACCTTAGATTTTAAAGGCAAAGGAATGATCACAGCATTTCTAAATTACAGATCTGCTACATCCAGCCGAACTCCAACTGTATAAAATTATATTCGCCTCCCTAACCTTTTGTACAACAAATTATTACAACAAATATATCACTGTGTGGTAGTGCTTGGCCATCCTCTGAATATTGACATTTCTCTAATGCCATTTTTAGGAATTTCCCTTACAAGTCAATAATATGAAGGATGACATCCAACATAAATGCAAGCATTGTCACATACTCTTGACGCCCATCAGGGTTTTCTATGTCATGATTCATCATTCTAACCATTCCAGACAAAATAAAGCCCCTCCTCCATCAAAACCAAAACCTCTTCACAACAAATTTCTAGACCCTCTCACAATCAATAGTCTATCACAGTTGATGTGGCCAATCATTGTTCACTAGCAGTTATTTTCTTTCCTTAGACCGCCAACATGATTCAACTCCTACCGTGTCTTGAATAATCATATTTGATTCTTCATGGTACTATACTATATTGTGCAATAGTTAGCTTTCTCCGCATAACGGAATTCAAATTTACCATGTTAGTGCTTCCACAAAAAACCATCCAAAATGGAAAAAATCTGATCATGGCAATGCTCATCTTATGTGTTTGAGTCATGTTGTTGCACAATAGTCATAAACAACGCATCTAATTGACTAGTGTCAAATAAATTTTCACTAGATCCCAGCCATAAACAATATGACACTACCAAATTACTAATCCATTTTTCTACCTCCTTGCTATTCCATTGAATTATTATTTATTTAGCCATATCATGACCAACTATAATAACAGATTGATCACTTTGTGCTATCTCTTGGCAAAATATTCTACCCTATGAAATATATAATCAATATCTGCAGTTACCCAAACATTCAGTGATCTACAAATGTATATAAATCATACAAGGAACTCAGCTTAATGGATCATGATGTAAGCCCCACAAGTCATTAGAAATTAGAAACTCTAAACAGTATGTAACTTGTTCAAGCAGCAAACATCATAATCTGACACCAGTTTAAATACCAATGCCATAAAGAGGCTCCATGCAGTAGATATATTAGATCAGCTGGCAAGATATAATAAAAGAATACTAATCAGCTGTGTAACAGCAGAAATAAAACTCAACTAGTAAAAAGATACAAAGTTGAAGAGGAAACAGTAGAAGAACTGCAAGAGAATTAAGAAGAAATCATTAAAGAAGGACAGAACTGACCCTTCCACCATGTTATCTCTCAAAGTAGGTTAACCATGCAAAGTTCGGTACTACTTCCAGTACACTATATAAATGAGGAAATATTTAGACACAATTGCGACAAAAATCTCCAACAACAAAAATTAGTTGGAGACTAGTGACTTGAATAAACACTCCCTAACATAGAAAGGCATTAGACATCCATCTAACATAAGCTTCAATTCTCCTTTTTTAGAGCCAAATTTGAGTTCACTAGGACTCTCTAATACAGAAAACAACCAGCAGAATAAAACCCGGAATAGGAATGGCTGTGTAGCAAAAGAAATCTCCATGATTTGAGTCAATGCTCCAATTAAAACTTTCTTCTTTTGTTGTCATCAAGGTATGCTGAACCGGTACCGTCGGCCGTTTCGGCCGGCTGGCGGTACGGTTCGGTATGATTTTATATCGTACCGAACCGATGACCCGAATCGGAAGAAAAAAAGAGAGAAATAGAGAGAGAGAAAGAGGAAGAAAAAAAAGAGGAGGGGAAAGAGCCGGCGGGGCCGCCGGATGGCCTCCGTGGCCGTCGGAGGTCGCAGTCCACGCGCACAGCGCCGCAGGCGTGAAACAGGACCATCGCCCCTGTTTCGCAAATTTTTTTTAAAAAACATGGTTTTAAGTGAAGTCGGAAAACGATTTGCCGGCTTCACGATTTTTG
>KE504827.1:39604-50051 GCA_000441515.1 Elaeis oleifera
ATATTTTATACCCAACAGCTAGCATTGGAAGAAGTTTGATATTATGAACTTTATTCATAGCAAAACATTAATGATCTTATGGACATGGATAGATCACTCTATGTTGACCTTAGGTTTGACTTTGATGAATAACAAAATCTTTCAATATATTTTCGTACTAATGAATTATTTGAGTGTTTAAGAGAAGTTTTCAAAAAGCTAAGATCCTATCTCAATGAAGTTTCATACTTTTGAATGGAATATTCAAGAAGGAAGAATTAAAGAGGTCAAGCCAAATATTTTTCAAGATAACAGGACCTTGAGCCGACTCAAGAATATAATGAGTCGACTCTAGCACGCTTTCAGTATTTGGCACAGATCTTGAGTCGACTCATGCACAGTATGAGCCAACTCAGGTACACAGACAGACTCTGGCACGCTTTCAACATTTGGCACGGACTTTGAGTCGACTCAGGAACAGTATGAGCCGACTCAAGCACACAAACAGGCACTGGTACAAAAACAGAAGTGGTTACTTTGGACCCTGTGGTTTGAGTCGACTTAGGCACGCACAGTATAAGCCGACTCAGGCACACAAGACTAGCACCGACACAGGAAAGATAGAGAAGCTGTTTTTGATCCTGTCGCATGAGCTGACTCAAGAAATCCATGAGCTAACTCACTTGAGTCGACTCAAGGATCTAATAAGTCGACTCATCAGCATCTGACAGCTCTAACGGTTAGTTTTCAAAACTCTGCAGAATTGCTCCAGAAAGCTCTAAACAGCTATTTCTCACACTCCAACAGCTACAAACCTATTTTTAATGATCCTAACTTGGATTAGAAGGGTTCTAAGTGATTATTAAAGCAAGAAAACTCAAGGAAACAAAGCAACAAGGGAGAAAAGTCTGAAATATATTTCAAAATTCTGTTCAGCCTTCAAGAGAGCTTTCAAGAAATTTACTTCATTCCAACCACCCAACCTGCTGTGCAATCAAGTCATTCTCAAGTGAAGGAAGGGAACATTCATTGCAAAAGCCCTCCAACCTCTTATCTTATGCATCAAAGTCTCACATCAGCTCATCAAGGAGTTTGTGTTTGTATTTTAATTTCTGCACCTACATTTTCTGTATTTCAAATTTCAATAGGATTTGAAACTTGGAGGATAGGCTCATCTAAGTCTTGAATTGGATTTGTACAAGTCTAAGAGTGGCTTGGGGATAGCTTTTGATTGGTGAGCTCATAAAACCAACTAGATTCAGATTGTAAATCCAAAAAACAATCTTATTGTAATCTGTGGATTATAGTGAAATTCTCAAGAAGGTTGCTTGGGAAGTGGATGTGGGTGTTGGGGTTTGATACCGAACCACTATAAAACTTTGTGTTTGTGTGTGTGTGATCTTATTCATCCGTTGCATTTATTTTCTGCTCATTAATTCACTGCACTTTCAGTATATATGTATTTCTGTTCTGCAGACTTGTTTAAATTAGTAAAAATTTTGAAAATCCAATTCACCCCCCTCCTTTGGGTTGTATCTCTAGGCAACACTCTAGTTACTAGACATGGCGCAAATAATTAGAAAAAAAATATTGCAAAACAATCGTCAAATATCTAGTAATAAATTGGCAAAGCAAGGTCCTCCCAATTAAAAATATGTATGATAGATGGTCCATCTAAACCCTCTTACGAGTACTGAAATAAGGATCATCCTTCAAGCAATCTTTCTAATATATATTAAAAAAAAAGAATCGAAGGATCCAATCCAGGAAATATGCTTCATGGTTAAAACATAATCCATAACTATTTGCTAATCAAATAGTATGACAATACAACCATTGTTGAGGGTGCCAGCTGGCTCAGTTGCTGAACTTACTTGGTTTTGGATAACTATGACCTGATTTTTCACAAAAAAATTAATAAATAATATAGCCCTATTGATTTCTTGGCATCTTCGATATTCATCATCCAATGTGATAAGAATAATATAGAACATTCATGACCAAACAACTCCACAATTTAATTCCAATCACACAAGGTCGGTTATTGATTGATATATTAAAGGTGTGGGCCACAAATGGGTCATAATCAAGCCAAACCCATATAAGTCTGGGCCAACATACACCATGGAAACACCAAGATTAGCCCCTAGTCCAAGTCCAAGTTGGCCTCTAAGCTCAGATTTGAGGTTTTGCATCAACATATTTTAAGGCACAACTCCTATCATGAAAATGAAAAAAATGCTGACTAAACCAAGTCAACCAGCCACATGTAGTCTACCAATGATGGTTTGGCCTTCTCATATGAACTGCAATAAAACTAGATTGGCAACTAATAAAAGAAGATCATACTTTTTTGAGAGAGAGGAGGGGGGTGGACCCACTCGCACCATAATTACCCGGATTCAAATTTTCATGATGCACCGGTGAGGAATTGGACCCAGAACCTCCGGTTGCAGAGCAGAGGGCTGTGACCACTAGGTCAAGCCCCAGTTAACAAGAAGATTACACATTAATATTGCATTTTGATAAAACAATCTATTTGAGTATGCTATCTATAGATATCCATGAGAATCTGCATACACAGTCTATACAAACATGTAGACACAAAGGAACTGAGTTTTCAACGACTAGAATATCAGATTGAGTTTCTTTTCAGAAATATTTACAAACTATGCAGCCTAAGGCCTATAAAACCTGTAGGCTCGTATATTTAGAAATAATATGTTCTCCTTAAAAACAAACCCATTATCACTTTTAATGCATCTAGACCTTTTACTCTAACTTATATTCCCATAATATGTTATGGCTTGCATTAATTGGCCACGGTGCTTCTAATAGGCCATTATGTAATTAATGCAACTGTTACATCTGAAATACTAAAGAAGTGTCCTGGCTTTTCCGATAATATGGGATAACCATGGAGTAGCTTGATCAAGGACTTGATTGAAGCTTACTCTCTTTACCTGCACTCTCCCAATCTGATTTAATATCAAGTTTCATTTTCATGAATATCATGTCTTTAGATTTGCTTTACATCAGAATAATTGGGCTTGCAACATTACATAGATAAAGAATTGGAAATAAGAGATTCCAAGCACAAAATAAATCAGGAAATGACAAAAAGAATGTTTGAATGGAGTGCAACAAAAAAGGTGCATAAAAGAAGCAAATAGTAGCATGAAGATAGAGTGACAGTGGACCTCTAAGAGTGGGTAAAATATTTGATTTTAACTAATAAAAGATTAAGTATTACTTGTACCATCTATTGGCTATGGAATGCAGTTAAAGTATGGTCATTCACCATCATCTGATCAATGGTAATTTATCTCAGTGGTTTAATGGTAACATGGATGGTCCAAATTTGATGTCGCCTCATTATCTGTCTCCAGGTTTTGCTTCATGAAGTAAACCATCTTGTTTGAATTAAGTTACCAACTACAATAACTAGACGTATACAAAGATTTTGTCAGAGGCTCTCTTATTTCCCCTGAAAGTTGCTCGCCAGTTTTCATTTCTTGGTTCACTACCCATCTTCAGAGAGAGCCAAATTGGTTTCAATAAATGACAAAAAAGTTCAAAAGATGAACTGCAGAGGTTCAGAAAAAATATTTTTTATCATCTATTATATTGTTTAATCATCCATCCTTTTTTCCAACATTTGTACATCCCAATCCAAATTAATTCACATTAAGATCACGCATTCTTCTAAATCTTAAAAAAGTGGGAAAAATTCCGATGAAAAGGAATCACTCCCCAACACCGGCCGATCAAAGAGGTCAAACCGAAAATATCACAGATTGTGCACCGAACCTTCAAGATCATAAAAAGAACCGATCAAAAGGAACGAGATTGACGACGAAGAAAGGGATGCTTACACTTCTTGCCAAGCTTGAAGCAATTCGCGGCCTTATCGTACAAATCGGCAGCGTCCTCGTACTTGGATCCGAAGAGACCCCATCCATTGAGCTTCTTCTCCGCCTTCGTCTCGAAATCGTTCCCCATCGCCGTCTGATCAGCCATCGTCCCAATTTTTTCTTATCCTTCTTTCCTTCTTCTACCGGAGGGAGGCGACAGGCACCGACGTTCAATCGGAATGGAAATTACACGGTGGTCTCCCTAAATGCGTCGTACATATAAAGAGCCATTACACATCTGAGAAATTAGAATCTTAAAGCATGATTCAAAAAGAACGGGAACCGACATCCGTTAATCCAGGGGCTCCAGCCCGAGAGACAAGAGTCCACTCCCCTCTTAACCGGCTCCAATTTTTTTTTTTTTAATACATAACTAACTACGATTTTTATGGACAAAATAACCGAGGGTCCATTTGGTTGGGATGTTAGTGATGGAATTATCCGATGATTTTTGAAATTATTATTAAATAATTATAAAAAATAATTTTATTATGTTTGATTAATCAGAAGAAAATTATTACAACTAGCGGGAAATAATTCTATAAATGAATATGACGAAATTTATAAATATATCTTTCAATATAAAATATTTTTTAATATCAGAATAGAATTATCATTTCCAATCAATTTTATATAATGATTATAATCATATAATATTTTTCATAATTTCATCCACATTTTAATTTTTTACAATAATTTTATTGAATAAATTTGGAAAGATATCACAATAAGGGAGTGTTTGTTTTGCAACTGGAATCTAAATCAAAATAAAAATGAAATGGATTGAAATTGGAATCGAAATAGCCGAATCCCTCGAAGCATTTGGTTTGTGATAAATCGAAATCAAAAATTAAATCCTTAGAGGAGAGTAGGGATTAAGTTTAGGTAGACTGGGCCATTTCTCTTTTCACCCCGAAATCAAAATCAGAATCAAAATAGGACTCCTTCCAACTAAACGGTTGGAATAGATGTAATCCATTTCCATTCCGATTCTAGATCCCAACTCTCTCCAACCAAACACTCCCTAAATTCAATGATTATATATGCAGCTTTATTAGAGATGTTTTTGTTAGGTATAGATTACCATCACTCGAGAATTTATCAAATACCAACCCCTATAATATTTGTTTATCTTCTCTCTCTGAAAAATAACATAGGACCTATTGCCGCAAGTCTCTAAAGAGGTGCTGATATAGTTGGAACTGGATGTCGCCTAATATTTGTGACGTTGAAAGATATCTGCAAAGGAAGTCTACATTTGTCGGGGGTGTTTTGGAGGGAGACCCTCCAATGCATAAGTTAGTCGCAGCTTTGAAAATAGTAGAGAGAAAAAATAGCGAGAGCCAAGAGCGAAGAGGGCTTGCCCTTCTCTTGAATTGCTTGTGTTTTATTTTCTTGCTTACCTGAGGGTCCTCTTTGTATCTCTTTTATATGAAGGTTGAGTCTGTAGGCTACTAGTCAAAATCTATGAGTTTGTTAGGCGTAGCTTTACAGGCCGTTAGACCACGTTCTGGTACTTTATTGAGGAAAAAATCTCTCCCATCTTTTCTGAATCGAGATTGTTAGTTGTGAATGTCAGACATATATTTCACCTACGCAGTTGGTCGAATTGATGGTCCTAGGTTCACAGCTAGTGTAACCTCACTACATTATCTTAGGTGCACCTCAATAGAAAATTAGTCCCGATCGGTGGGTGTCTGCCGCAATATATACACCCAACTTTTGAGTTCAAAGTGATCTTTGGGCTTTAAGCGAAGGGAGTAGTCACCTTGCTAGTTGAATCATCGACCTTGTTTCTCTTGGACGCACCTACATTACTACTTTTGAAAAAAACTCCTGAAGATTAATGATGTATCGTTTCGTAACTTGCACTGCCTTTATTAAGGAAAGAGCTCGAGGAGTCACAGGATGACGCTTCCAAGGGAAGAAATCTAGAGATTGCCGCTAAACTCATCTGAGGCCTGCCATGTGACAAGCCATGGTAAGTTTCAAGGCATGCTTCACAAGTTGTCTCACATGACTCAATCAGATAAGGGTGTGTTGAAGGGTTGGATGGTCCATCGCTTCAAAGCTAGCCAAATGGCAAGATCTAAAGATTTGATGATCCGATCCACACTGTTGATGGTCTGTATAAATAGACCACCCATCCAGTGGATTTCTTGCCATCCAACTATCGGTTGTTCTTTTGTCATAGTAATCTTCAGAGGTAGATTCTCATTTTCTTGTCCTATAGTCATGAAGCCATTGCTGTCATCCATCAAGTCGGCAGTAAAAAGAAGATGAACTCCTCAAACTGAGAGTCCTTAGCTAAGAGGGTGAGGAGTATTCAACTAGAGATTTTTGTCCTTGACCCATCGCAGTCCCTGGTGAGGACTAAGTCGGTTGCAGCCAAGAGGCCACAGGTTGCTGTGTCAGAGTTGTTCTAGACTCCTTTCCATCGGGCTAGGCCTTGCCTCCTTGGAGGTCGGCAAGGCTTGGAGCGAATCCTTCTCTACCCAGGGACAGTGGGGAGATCGTCGAGGCTGCAGTGGAGGTTTCCGTCAAGGTTAGGTACAAGTGCATCATGGAATACAAGATCTCGACGGACTTTGAGGATGAGCTCGTCGAGGTGTCTTTAGTTGGTTCATTCAGGACTTTGAAGACTACTAGCCGTGCCTGAAGAATATGGTCCCGAAGCTAGACCTAAGGCACCTCCACTCCAGAAATAGTGATAAGAAGGTCAGGATATTTTCTTTGGACGAAGACTAGTTCTTCATCCTTTTTGTATTTGTTTTTGGTGCATTCTTCTTGAAGAACTTCTATAAATAAATTTTAGTTAATAAATTATATTTTTATTATGCTGATCTCTCACATGAAGTCTTTTACCTTTTTGTGATGTTGGCGTGGTTGGCTTTTTGCTTTGGTCAAGGGCTCTAATGGTTCGATGGGTCGATAAGATCGATTCCCATGCTCAAGCTGAGATTTCCCTTGACCTTGTCCGAAGCGCTTTCTTTGCTAGTATGTGGTGAATGAATTCTTGAGAATTGTGGGTTTGTTTGCACGTCACGTGTTGGGTGTTGATTGGTGTCATATCTCCTTCGATGAATCAGAGAAGATGATTCATCTTGGAGTTGTGCAGTAGAGAACCGTACAATCCGGAGATCTGATGAGACTTGCATTTAATGTTGGTACATGCTTTTTAGGAGATGCAATTTCTAGGGCCTTTCAGGTGGCGACATTTGTCGTGTGATTAGTGGGGCGTGTAAACTCGCTTGGGCGTGCCCCTCTATAAGCAGGGGTTTTGCCGCCTAGAGTTGGTATTGTCTTGATCATCTTTCATAATGTCATAGTGATGCTGCCTTGTCCAGAGTCGAAGGGTGTTGGTACTCTTCTCCATTTTAGGAGATCTCTTTTTTCTTTCGATCAATTATGGGTGCTTCCAGGGAACACTTCAGCAAGTGTTCTGCTTTAGCATGGGATCGACGTGTTGGAAAGTCCTGTCGCTCCGACTGCGAGGCCACAGCGGCAATCATTTGGGGGCTCCTAATGCATTGTCCTCCATGAAAAGGTCTTGGGTCTTTCCAGAGAACTTGTTTCTTCTTTACCTAGTGTAGCCTTCTGGCCCTCCTTAAAGGAATATTGAGAAATGGATGAGTTTTCACAGAGGAATAATCATTCCATCTCCAATATCCTTTGTGGAGGTTGGTGCTCATCGCAAAATGGAGAGTTCTGCTCTCTCCATCTAGGGTCACATCGGTTGAGGCTCGGCTCATGCTTCAAGGACATCAGCTAAGCTTGAGCTTTGTATTCTTTTTCGTTATTGTAATGAGCCTTGCTCAACTGAAACTAACTTATAATAAGTTTTTCGAAATATATACAGACCTTTTGAATGAAGTGCTTCTCTTGTTAAAGTTCTCTTTGATATGTCATCCAGTGCTTCTTCTTCTT
This sequence comes from Elaeis oleifera, assembly GCA_000441515.1. Lineage (NCBI taxonomy): Eukaryota > Viridiplantae > Streptophyta > Magnoliopsida > Arecales > Arecaceae > Elaeis > Elaeis oleifera. The sequence goes on from KE504827.1 coordinate 47,425, forward strand.
CTTTAGATGGATCTTTGGAGGAGTTAACCCCTTTCTAATTGTCGTCGCTGGCTTCCATTGGCAGTGTGAGATCTCCAAGGGATTAGCCCCTATTTGGCTACATTGGACCTTATTGCTACAGTGGGCCAAATTAAATTTTGAGGGGTCTGCCTTGGTTGGCTACAATGGGCCGAGATGGCTACAATAGGACGAGACTAGCTACAGTGGGCCAAGATGGCTACAGTAGATCATGACGGCTATAGTGGGTCGAGACTGGCTACAGTGGGCTATGACAGCTACAGTGGCCCATATCAGCTACAATGGGCTGAGGATAAACCACATCGATTACAATTAGCCATGGCTGGCTTCAATGGATCTTATTGGTTGCAATAGGTTGTGGTTGGCTTCAATGGGCCTTGTCAACTTTAGTGGATCATATTGGCTGCAATGAGCTGTGGCTGGCTTCAATGAGCTTTGTCTGGCTTCAATGAGCTTTGTCAGCTGCAACAGGCTGTGGTTGGCTTCAATGGGCCCTATCAGCTACAATAAATCATGGTTGGCTTCAATGGACCTTATCACTTCAATGGGTCATATCGATTGCAATGGATCATGGTTGGCTTCAATGGGCCTTGTCAGCTGCAGTGGGTCGTGGCTGGCTTCAATAGGCCTTGTCGACTTCAATGGGTCATGTCGGCTGCAATGAGCCGTGACTGGCTTCAATAGACCATGTAGGGTCTCTGGTGGGTTAGCCTCCATATTTTCATTGATTATGGCTCCACTTTGGCTCACCCATGAGCAAGGAGCATCACATTGTCTGGTGAGGTAAGGTGTCAGTTCGAATATCTTTGAATTTCTGCGTCAGTAGGTCTTCCATATTTTAGAAGATCTCGGAGAGCCTTTTGTCCTTTCTTGGATGCTGAGCCATCTTTAGTCCCCAAGCCTCAAGAGGCTCGAAGCTTTGTCCGCACATGGGGTCTAATAAAGGACCTAATTACCCCGATTGGGTTGTCTTGAGCTGTATGAGCTTTTCAAAGTTGCCTCGAAGATACCATTATTGGGGTCGAGCCTCATTCAACATAGACTCAACTCTATCCTCGCCTCCTTTGGGTTGGCTGATAATTTTATCTTTTAGAAAGTATTGTGAAACAAATGTCCGTTAAGTTTTCATTATAAGTAAAATTATATTTAGATTTTGAGTGGCGATCGTCGATAGTCTGATGCTAGTGCCATTGACTTTCCTCTAAAATTAGGAAGAAAATAATCCCCCAAACACCATCCCTTTTTTCTCCTTAGTTAGGGCTCCTACCCCCACACTGCCAGTTGGGTGGAGATGGTACTGATGACACCAGCTATCAATCGGTTATCATTGTTCTCCTAATTAGGTGCTTGATTTTGCCGCTCTCGAATATACTTGCCGAGGTAGCCCCTCTGAATCAAGACTTCGATTTTGTCCTTGAGCTGGTGGCATTCCTCGATGTCATGGCCGTGGTCATGATGGAAGCGGCAGTACTTCCTCTTGCTCTTATCTGGAGGGGACTTTATTCGCCTTGATTGCTGCAGATATCCTTGAACCCTCGATCTCTATTAGAATCTAGAATCTGGGGCGAACAAGGAATGTAGCTGTCGAACCATCAGGGAGGACTCTTTGGTTAGTAGCTCTTTTACGGTCAGAAAGATTTTCTCTCAGTCTGGCCTACTCGAGGATCTTCCCGATCTCTCTTCTTGTTGGAGATCTTTTTTCTTTCGCCTACTTGCGTAGCTCTCGAGCTTCTTCTGCCTAGATATACTTCCGAGCTCAGACCAATAGGTCAGCATAAGAGGAAAAGCTAAGGTGTTCATTTCACAGCATTCATTTGAGTGCTGACATCACTACTGATTAGTTGAGCTCTGTGCCTTAGGCATAGCAGTATTGAAGCATGCAATGTAGTTGTGTAATGACTCGCCCTATCCTTGTTGGAGAGAAAAGAGGCTGTTAGAGTTCTTTGGTTAGAGTCGGTAGCTGTTAAAGTGAGTAATGAACAACATGCCGAGCTGCTCGAACAAATAAATAGACCCTAATTGGAGTTTGGAATATCATGCCCGTGCTGACTTTCTAAGGGTGGTCAGAAAAGCGAGATAAAAGAGGACATCTGAGGTACTCTAAAGCATCATAAGGATTCTATAACCCTGCAGGTGATCATGAGGATTCGTGCAACCATCATATGGCTCCAACTAGGATATCTTAAATCGATTTGGGATCGATTTTTTTAGGATGGCCTGAGAGAATGGTGGTTGAGAATGAAAGTCAAGACCATCATTGCACCGATAAGGCCTATTTTGGACTTCACCGAGGCGATGCTTGATGTCTTGAACTCTCTTTTAAGTTTCTCCTTCCATCGAGATCTTTCGAGCCTGAGGAAGTAGGCTGGGACCAAATCATCAGTAGAGGAAGAGCTTCTCGAGCATGCCTCCTTCCTGAAACTCCGATAGGAGGAGGAACAAACTGCAATAGCAGGTTAGTGATGGGAGTGTCTGAAGCGAAAATTCAGTGCAGGGGCAAAATAGTAATTTAAATTTTTCAAAATTACTATTTTACAGCAGAATTATTAATTAATCTCATTAATTAATACTAATTAACCTACACTAGGATCTAAATATGATACAACAGC
>KE504827.1:58576-89966 GCA_000441515.1 Elaeis oleifera
ATTATATGATAATAATATTATATAATGTAATATTATTTAATACATAATCATATACAAAGTTTGCTGTGCTGGTATCGGTGGCCATTCTGACTAGCCGACGGCACAATATGGCCCCATACTGTACTAGACCGACACAAACCGATGAAGGCAAAGAAAGCGAATCGAGAGAAGAAAAGAGAGAAGGGAGAGAAATAGAGAGGAGGAGAAAAAAGAAGAGAGGAGAAGGAGTCGGAGAGGCCGTCGGACGGCCTCCAACTGGCCGTCGTGGTCATCAGATGACGTAGTCCACGCGTGCGGTGCCGTGGGCGTGAAATATGGGCAATGCCTCTGTTTCATAGATTTTTTTTAAAAAACTGAAACTTAAGTAAAGCCAGCAAACCATTTATCAACTTCACTATTTTAATTTATTTTTTTTTAAATCAAAAAATAAAGCCAGCAATCAAATTGCCGACTTCACTGATTTTAATTTTTTTAAAAAAATCTCTTAAATAGTGAAGCCAACAAATGGTTTTCCAGCTTCACTATTCATCTCTGTTTTTAAAAAGGATCGATGCATGAATAGAGGCGACAACCCCTATTCTGCGGGTGCGATGCCGTCCGCACCACTTCTCCTGTCTGATGTCCATGACGGCCATCCAGAGACCTCCGATGGTCTCTCCACCATCTCGTCCTCCCATCTCCGGTGGTCTTCCCCTTCTCTCTCCCTTCTCTCTCCCTTTCTTGCTCGTTATGGCAGCCTCATCGAACGAATCGAGCCGCGGTGGCTTCCACCACCCTCCGACAGCCGTAAAGGGCTACTGCCAGCTTCCGACGGCATCCTCCTCTCTCTTCGTCTCCCTCCTCTCTCTCCCTCTGCCTATGTTTTCCTCTCTTTCTTCTCTGCCACTGGCATGTGCCATTTTCTTCGTCGGAATCATTCAGGTTCTCCGCCGGTATACGGTTCAATACGCCCAAACCAACTAGTTCGAAACGGTTTGGAAACCCATGATCATATATCATATGATATTATATTATTCTCCACTATACAATACTATATAATATTTTTTATTATCATTTTATTATACTAAAATATTTTTTTTTATTTTGTTATCAAACATATATTAAAGTTTCAAAGTACTTTACAAATGTGGTTACCAAATAGCAAATAATTTTTTATGAAAACTCTACTTCCAAAAACTCAACTTCTCAAAAGCTCTACCTCCAAAAGCTCCGCTACCGGCAGCAATCCCAAAGAGGACCCAAGTCTGTGGGCCAAAGAAATTTGGTGGCTGAGGGGCTCTGGACATTAAGACTTTCAACCAATGGCTCCTAATCAAATGGTGGTGGAAGCTCTTCAAGGAATAAAGCATATGCCGGAATATATAACCTCATTAGGAAGATGCAATTTCAACTCAGAACCCTAAGCCAGCCGACTAAGGTCAATTTATCCTCATCATCTGGAGCATGGAGAAGTGTATTAAAGGTAAGGGAATTATTCATCCAAAGTACATCCTTCAGATTAGGTAATGATATGAACATTGCATTCTGGCAAGATAAATGGCTGGGAGAATCAGTGTTGAAAGAATTACATCCCACTCCTAATCTGCTAATGAACAAACCTCTCATCTTGGTTGCAAGTTTTGTTGGTAACCTCCCATCGATTTTTAAACTCCGTTTAGCATCAGAGGAAGAGAAGAACTTGAAGATCCATCAGAAAGTCTGAACAACCTCCTTTATCGAAAGAAAGGACAGGCTGGAATGGAAATAGAGCAAGTCAAAAGAATACACGCTTAAAGACGGTTATTTATTCTTCATGCATGGAGGTATAACATCATCTCGAAGTAGCCTCTGGAAATCGCAGCTGACCGGGGAGAACCTGAAGAAACGGAGCTGGACAACGCTGAGTGCCTATCCATTTTGTAGGAAAAATCATTCATATATTTCTGTTGTGTCCTTAGTTCTAATGAGTCTAGCAGCAGCTTGAGGCAAAAACAAGATAGCTGGATGCATTTAGTGGACATCAAACCTAATATCTGCTTGGTTGGGAGGAACAATAAGCTCAGATCTGAGAGTGGCCAAAAGAGGCCTTCTAGCAGTCACGATCTAGAACTTTTGGGGGGAACACAATAATATAATTTCCCGATTCGAAGCAAAAGCTCCTGTCCTAGTTCTGGAGCAAATTATCTTTTATCTTCGAAGTTGGATGGTAAAAGGAGGGCAGCATCAATCCAGCTTTGTCGAACTCCTTCGGATGCTATATGACTAGGAGTAGAACTTGAGCGGTTGGTACGTAAACCAAAAGATCAGTGTGTAGCGGAATGATCTAATTAAGAGAGTCAGCTTGCTATGAATTTCCCATCACCTGTTTTGTGGTAAAGCGATTGACAATGTGGAGCAAACACATCAACTATGGAAAGTGGGGCGCTTCAGTATTTTATGTGATGCTAATTGAATTTCCCATGCAAAATGTTCATGCGGTGGGTAGGGATGTGCTTATTCTTTTGTTTCTTTGCTCTTATATCAGAGGTCCTCCTCTAATCCTGTACATACTAGTCACCCCCACCTGACCACTTGGGTAAATTATTCTAATTAATAACACAGATGGCTCACACCTCCCTTTCATCCAAAAAAAAAAGAGAGACAGAGATAAGCCATCAATGAAGTCCATAGAGATATTGGTTCATACATGATCTGGTACTAGCAAGGGCTCAAGAAGTCTAGGTGTTCCTCTAGCAAACATCAAACTGCAACATATTGCAATGTCACCTTTCATGCCATCCTAATAGGTCCTTGAGATTCTCTTGCCTCCAATTTCTAGCTTCCAATAAATCATACACGTCCTTCAAAATCTTCCTGTACCAATTAGAGTTAGCTCCAAATATTGTAGCAACCCATTGTCAAATTTAAAGTATATTATAATTTATTAGATTTTCCTGAAATTACTTGTGATGGTTAATTTATAATTTGTTATTCTCTCCTTGGCTTCCTCTTGAACCTGTTGCACTTATTTTGAAGGTAAATGATATAATAAATATCATAATGTAAAAGTATAATATGATTATAGTAATACCATATCATTATAATATAATTTTTAATGTGATATAATATAATATAATATAATAATAGTATAATAATATTATAACAGTATTATATTATTATAATAAATAAATAAAAATAATCTTGTATATTATTCAGATGAATTTATTAGATATTATAAATTAAGAATTTTTTTGATAACAGCTTTTGATATATAGTACAAACAATCAAGTAATTGAAAGTCTTGCATAATTTTCTTATTACCATTTCCTTAGGCGAAACATGCTTTCTTAGTTTGATTAGCAAACAGATATTAAAGTTCCACACCCCTCATAAATATAACAGCAAACAAGTTCTTATTAGTTCTGTTAGCAAAAGCTTGACCGCTTAAAGCTCAATGGATGAAAGCTCTAGTACATACAATAATGCCAAATTGGGCCTCAGCTGAAGTAGTTTGGTCCTCAAAGTTTTGCATATCCATTTGAACAGTCCCGGAACCATGATAGGAACCATAATGAGTAGTTTGGTCCTCTTGATATGCGCCAGACCATTAAGAAAGACACTACAATATTTGAATGGTTTGTGTTTTGCATTTTCTCTTCTTTTTTTTTCCCTTCCATCTTGGTTTGAACTCTTTCATCTATAATCTTCTATACATGCAATCTGGTTGTGTCCTCTAAAATTTCAGTGGATGTATGTTGAGTAACACTTAGCATTGAACTAATTATGTTAGATATTTTATTGTTTCTTCTCCAGAAGTAGATTAGGACCTTACATGAGGGGTTTAGATTCTACTTCACATCGTTTTTTAAATATTTATACAAGATTGGAGATGTTTTTCATAACCATGCTCGACAAGTCTATTAAATATTTATACATTTATGTCTTTGTATAATCCTTGTCAAAGCAGTGCTTGAGAACCATCCGAATTTCTCGTGTATTTGCTTATCTATTGTCATATGATTATGAAATTGTAGAGTTGAGTAACACGGCCAACTTTTACTATTACCCTCTCATAAAGGAAGGTTTTCTCTCGTCTGCTGCATGAGATCAAGTAATCCTTAAAAGCTTGCCTTCTTGATGTGTGTAACCAACCAGAAAATATTTGATTTGGTCATGTTTATCATAGTAACTTTCAGTCAAAACATCATCATCTTGGGATGCCAAAGGATAAACAAATCGTTGTTCAATACATCTAGCGGACTAGTTGGTTTGAAATGCTGAAGAGCAGGGGTTTGCTTAACTATTTTCACAGTTAGTATGTTGTTGAAATTACATTGTTAATCTTTAATGGCATGATGTTATCCTACATCATTTTTCATGTGGAGATGCATGGATGGTGTCACTTGTACTAAATATAGGTATCAAGATTATCATATTGATTTTCGTTCGAAAAAGATTGTCATATTGATTTTCTGTACTGCTTTTTGAATCATAGAATAGAATTATCATACTAATAATAAAAATATTTATGCACATTAATTAGAATTTTCAAAAAAAAGAAATGCATCTCTTAACTTGTCGAGAATGATTTTTATCTGCATGTCGCTGGCATTTGAACTCCTGGCAGTACTATCTGAACATTGACGAGAGAATGCCATGGATGGCCAACTATCAATATATGACCAAAGTTACCAGAGAGAGCAGTAGCCCAAGGTTTTACGAATTTTGATGAAAATCTCACTTCAAGCCGAGTTCGATTGGATTAGTGTTGAGATAAAAGCTGACAAGGGCCCAGGCCTAACTCAACTTGAACCCAATGCAGAACAACAATGAATAAGTCTACATTTGTCTTTCACACAGCCTGCTTATATGCTCCATTTACTTATATTTTCAGCCTAGTTAAATCATATAATTGCATATAAACACACAAACAGGAGACCCAACCCCAGCTCAATGTGAACCTAACTCGGTCTGGCCGGAAAAATAATATGTCTATATTTATATTTTACATAAACTACTTATATGATCCATTTAGCGATATTGTTAGCCTTGTTAAACTATATAATTATATAAGTACACTCCAACAAGATCCCGATCAATATAATGTTAACTTATCAAAATGCTTAAAACCTTTCATTGTTCATAAATTACAAATACAACTTGACTGAACCTGGTTAATCTAACCCAACCTATCTCAACCGGAGACTTAGCTAACCCATTCCAAACTTTGCTTAAGAAGAGATTGAATCATGTTGGATAAGGTTGGACAAATTTCAAACCTAGATTGTGTTGGGTTGGGTTGGAGTTAGAAGATTTAAAAGTTGGATTGGGTTTGAATTAATGCTAAACTTGACACTGCCCATCGAGTTAACGTCCTAAATATGATGGGCACAAGAGGAGAGCATTGTGATGAATATCTTTTGGGACTGTGAATCAAGAAGAACCATTCAATTTGGATCCACCATTCACTGAATGAATGCAAATCTTGCCATTCAACTTGCCTTCCACATGGAACTCCATTCCAAACTATTATTGATAAAATGAGTTAAGCCCATCAAAGTCCAGGAGTAAAAGAAATACTCATAGTTGTAAATTTGACCTTTATACGTACTTGAGCATGCAGTTCAGTGGCACACCTACTCACCTCTTGGATGAGACCATGAGAGAACGGGCTTTTGATTAAGAGAGGTGTCATCCCTTAATTTTCGACCCGGTACGAAGTCCTGGTTCCACGAGCATTAGCTCAGTCTACCCAGGAGCCTGGGTGCATGAGGGTGGGATGGCTCTTGCCTCCCAAGTCAGGAATATAGGATTTGTACTCTCATTCTAATAATGCTTTTGTAAACATTATGACATTAGCATACCAATAGTATAATCATCATGTAAGTTTTACAATCTTAACAATATATTCAGTTAGTCCATGAAGTTTATTTTAAATGTCTTCAGATTTTCCCTGACAGATAAGCATATTAGAGAAGAAAACACGACATTAAAATGTTTATGATACTTCCCTGAACCATAGTTAATAGGAAGCTGCTTCAGTTGAGTCCACAAATAATCAACCATGCTGGTTTTAAAGACTGAAGCATTAGACTCGATCAAGATGCCTCAGAAGGTTCTTTTTCCATTTGTAATCTGAATGGAGTCTGTTATGTAAGCTACTGCTACGCTTTGTTACTTTCTTCCCCGGAATAAAAACTTCAGCACCTTCGCATACCAAATAAAAGACGCCTCGGAAGATAATTGAGAATGTTATGATAAAATGAACAATGGCCAGTCAACACCAAAATATAGACGCACCAGATGCTGCATGTTCCTGAGTAAATAAACAAATTTATTAATATTAATTTGGGAAGAATCTTAATTTTCTGCATTTATTTTGTTCCCAGTGAAATGCCTTTAGTGCTACATCCCACAAGCATGCACTTAAATTGAACGAGTTGAGAAATAATGAGTAATTCTTTGCACACCACATGCAGTATGCACCATCCCATCTGATTGGATCATGTAATCATCATTTTTCAACACACATTTAATATCTGCAGTTTGATTTTTTCATTCGAAATTTTGAATAATAAAATATAAAATTATGACATTCTATTACCATATGATATCGTATAGTCAAATTATAATTTTTATTCATAATTTAATCATAAGATGTCATAAAGAAAAAAATATTTTTTTCATTTAAAATTTTCATAAATTTTTAATGATAAAAATATTCTTCCTTCTTTGTGATTTCTGAAAAAAATTATGACTCCCAATATGCAGAAGGCCGTAATATGAATGTCATAATTTTTTTAAAATAGACGAAATATTTTTTTCATTCAAAATTTTAAACGAAAAATAAAACTACAGATATTAAATATACTATTAAATGCGCTTTAGAAAATGATGATTACACGGTTGAATGATGCACTCCACATCAATTTTATTGCACGGCATGCTGTACACAAAGACTTTTTAAAAAAATAATAGAAACAAACAGTTGAAACTGGAACTATGACAAGCTAAATAGAACTTGCCCGCAATAGACAATAGATTTCCGGAGCAGTCAACCTATGGTCCCTCTTCTAATTACATTTGGCAGCTCTGGCAAGAGATCAGAGCTGTACAGCTACCAGCATTGCAGAACACAAACATGGTCAAGGACTAGCGCTGGCATGTTTCATTTCTCTGCATAATTCCAAAGACATAACATAAAAATGGAAGAAATTATAGCTACCTTTGTCTGGCACTCGACCATTAAAGATGATCCTTGATGATGGAAATGAAACCATTGCAAAGATAGATATAAAGTTTAATATGCAAGGAGAGCCTCCTATAAAAATTGTTACACGTCAATAACAGTTACTCATGATGAAATAGTAACCAACCACCAAACTAACGTTTATTGCTAAGCCCCCAACATTTCTTTCCATATCTTACACCCTCTTAGTTTACAACAAATAAAACCAAATATCAAGAAAAGGACGACCTCAGATTAATAACCAAGCTCTGTTTTTACAATATTTGTATCACCTGTCTCCAAGTCCTGATAGTTGCAAAAACTGCAACCACAAAAGTCCCGCACCTCCTCTCCCTTAAATGGACTTGTTGGCATCAACAGCAGCAAGCATGTGCATTTGTCAGAACGAATCCCATTCTCATATCTTCTATCCATCTCCAGTTTGGATGGATCTTTACCAAGGAAATCTCATAGCAACCAAAACTTGATGAACAGGTCTTAAGCTTCATGCCATTTTTGTTTGTATTTGCCGATGAACATGTACAAGGAACTCCACATAGGAAAGGCCACCCGGAATCTTGTCTTCGACCATATACGAAAGGAAAACAAACCTGCACATATAAAAGGTCCGGTACAGGTGTTAGCAATAACAGCAGTCAGATAATAAATAAGCAAGACACTGTAGATTGCTAGAGATTGTGCAATTAATATAACTCCAAATAATTATTTTGCAAAGAACAAGAAAACCACATATGCCTTGCTATTACTGGAGAAACTTCTGAAACCAAGGGTTGTTAACTGACCTGATGGATCTCCTTTTCTGCACAGCCGCAAACTGCACCAAAAGTTTAAATCATCAATTTTGCTATTATTAACAGTTCCAAGTACAAAGAGTGGAATATCTGCCATACCGTAAGTATGAACATCTCTGGCGTCTTGTCTCATTAACAACATCATTTAGTTCTTTGAAAGATCATTATCAAAATGCTGCAGTACCAGCTGCAAGGATAATGGATGCATCAGAAGTACATGACACATTTAGTATTGCTGTTTACAATAAGTTGATTCGAAAATAGAAATAAGCATGGCTGATTCCAGAGTGTTGCAATATGTAACTGCCAGCTTGAGGCAAACACTTGACATGCATTAAGAACAGATCAAATATGCACTCTTCTTTTTCAATAAAATTAGATGCACTTCTTGGTTTCTCACAAATATATCTATCAAGTGATAAAAACAAACTCAATGTATATGATGTGTTAGATGCATAAAAATTTTTAGTATTAATGTAATAATATTTCTAGTATTAAATATTCAGGGGAACATTACTCAAAACTTAGGGATTCATAACAAAAAACCTACTTCCACATGTGAAAGAAGCTAAACAATGGAAAGAAGGATTCCCATATAGATTCAAAGCTAGGTCATTTTGAAGAATCAAAGTGCATGACTCTGAACATGCTCATAGTATTTTACAATAGCAAGCCCGGAATATTTCATCTTATTGAAATTCATACTTTGGATAGAAACAGCGAGGGATTTGTAATTTGAACTTCAGGAGGTCATACAAGAAAAGCTTTTCTTTTTATCATAATCAAATACCTAATAGGGCTTTGAAGTTTTTCTTGTCATTCTTTTTTTTTTTTTAAAAGAAAAGAAAAGAAAAGCTGTTTAGTCATAAACATCTGACGCTATGTCATGTAGGCACCAGTAGATAAACAATGAAACCAGCGATTCATGGAGATATGGCTATCATATTGTAGCTTGGATGTTGATTGTAGAAATAATGCCAAAAGCCTAAAGAAGAGATTCATTTAATCTCTGGAAAAGTATGTCCACAACATCGGGCACTAATGAAGCCAAAGCAAATAATTTGAAACAGGTTTAACATGGTTAACTTCCAGGAACATTGCTAAAGGTCAGATCATAGAAGTATGCACCTTAGCTGTATGGGCAATCTCAAGCTGGAACAACCTAAATAGTGAATTTTTAGACCCAACAATTAAAAGGTCAATAAGTAACTATGCTTTGAAATGATAGAGTGTGACCATCCATCCAAACCACCAAAGAGTGTAACTGTTTCCATAGCTGAAGTACCAAGTACCAACAGAAATCCATTTTTATAAGTTAAAATAACCAGCATCTCTTAGCTGCAGCCATATCGGCAATCGCCAGCTTCAGACATGTAATGAAGCTACTGGAAGGTTAAGCTATCAAGAATACACCTCTGGAACTGACTTAAAACTGCTTTGCCTTGACTGATAAATCATTTCAAATGTCCCACCAGATTTCTTTATGATACTAGCTGTGCACCTCTGGAAGTCATGAGATCTACTTTCAAGCTGAATCAGATAGACTATAAAATCCCATGTTTAATTGCAAAAGGATATGATCATTCAACATGTACCAGTCAGAGAGATAAAATTTATGTATTTATTCTTCAAACATATGTATTTAATTTCCAAATTGGGAGCTCATATTAAATATTAATCTAGATGTAAATTTTACAGTGGACCCTAGGTTAAAGCAAAGCCCACAAAGAGCAGATCTTAAAATAACATGCCAGGACACAATATTAGGTAGTTGGTTGCTCCATCTGGTAGCCGTGAAGCACCATTACTACCTAGTATTGCAAGTGTAAATTTTCTAAATCACTTGTAGGCTTGCCACTTGACTAGTAAAATGACTTTATTAAGCAGAGGCACCTAAAAACATTCAGGGATCACACAAAGATTTTGACATCAGAGCAGAGCAGAACTCACACCCGGGGAATCGGTTTAGGATTTCCGTCATGGGCCCTCCTCCACAATGCCTTCAGGCAACGAGGGAGAAGAATGACAACTAGACCTTAACACAGGAAAGCGATAGAGAGATGGATGTTCACCCAACCTGATTGAAATGAATCAAAGTATGTAATAGGGTAAGGGCTCCGGTTGTTAGTTGTGGGTAACTGTTAAGGCAGCCAAAGTATAAAGTGTAGACAGAATCCCCGTTCCGGAGAGATAAGCCATCTCAGAAAGCTTTTCCCTCCTAAAGCGAACTACAATAACTTTTGTCAAAGGGGATGGAAACTACTATCAAAGCTAAGCTAAGGAGCTCCCATCGCAAAGCTAGTAGCCGAAGTAAGTACCATTTCAAAATACCTAAAACTTAGGGGCATTCCTTGATCCAAGATATTCACCTGCTCAAGGGAATTGTCAGCTGCATTAATGCAATACCAAGCATATGATAGAACTACACGTTAAGGAGTTAGTCCAATTCCAGCTCATAGACACTGAAACAGATAACTAGCTTTTATAGTCCTCGATTTTAAAGGTTCGTTGGCTACACAAAATTGTAAACCCAGTAAATGAAGTAAAATTCTGTTTAATGCTGCAATAAATCCTGATTCATTATTAAGGTATTTAATTTGTTGTATGCGGTATTCTGATAAAAAACTTCACCAGTGTTTGGCATGCCAAATAGCTCCTCCAGAAGAATACCAAAATTAGAAAGCTGAATAAAGTATGATGGAAGAAGATGTTGGTAGATTGAGAGTGAGATAGGTGGATGGTCATCTTGGTTCCATCTTTGACAATGGGATGCCTTCATACAACCCCTAATTTTCAGGTTCTCATTAAGCATAGATCAAGATGTGAATCCATGGAGGAGCCATTCGACCCTTACAAGTTACAACCAAAAATTGTGCCAAATTCTTGAAACAGGCTCCTAATATCAGCTGTATGTGCAAAACCAGTGAAACAGGTTGACTTTAATGACTAAACTGCAGAAGGTTGTGAAGCATGCCTGGGTTGGAATCCCATCCACAGAAGAAACTCCAAATATCTGTTGGACAGTATCTGGATTCACCATGTTTCCTACATAAATCAGACCATCCTCACCATTTTCCAGCAGATAAATTCCATCATCATTTATATGCTCGCTGGATAAAGGAATTGTAGCAGATAAAAGAGATCCATCATTCTCCTGTCACATCAGAAAATTCAATTGTACATATGGATTTACTATAATAGTACAGAACATTGTTTGCATCTCTTTTCAGAAATATAAACCTAACATCTGTACCTTTGAAGCAAGATCATGAATAGAAATCATCCTAGGGTACACCAATGGAAATGCCATCGGAATAGAAAGTGAAGCCGAACGGCTGACCCAGTAGGACCGGTCATCCAGCCGCCCATCATTTCGCAAGCCAATGCTTTTGACCAAAGCTGGAACATGACAAAGTAACAAGATAAAAGTTATTAGCAGGCATTCGATATGGTACAATAGCATCTCTATCTAATTCTACATGTACAAGATTAATTGAGCGATTACAGCAATGTTGCAGAAAGAAAAAGTGATGTCAGAGTCAATGCTGACATACCTAAGACATATGTAACCAGTACATATAACATAGCATTCAAGATCCTCTTCTAGATTTAATTTGCAATATTATGTAAAATCACATATGCGACATTGTATAAATATATTCCACAAATCCAGCCACCAATCCTGATGCATTTTACCTTCTTCCACCTTCCCTCTCTCTGACCAAGCACAATGCCCCTCTCCTTTCTTGTTATCATCTAATTAACTACTGTCCACTGTTGGCCACATCTACCACTAGTGCCTACTCAATCAGAAATTGTTGTCAGGATCTTATGATCTACAATCTCGATTCTGTGATCAGAATCTTAATGTGCCTTAGTATCTGGATCGGATCCCTAGATCAAGATCAGAATGGAACAGAGGATATGGCTTGTAGAGCGTACGATCCATGAATAGTAAGATCAGATCCAAGTCATTTTTTACATAATATAACTACTGCAGGATTGATCTTTTAAGATGAATTAATTTCTTTGACTTATACAATGACCAAATCATCATTAACAAACTTCGAACCATCAAAATCAGCAATCTCATTAAGATTTTCAACTTTAAGAGTAGACAGAAAAGAGATTTAGTTGTTTCAGAGCTAAGAGCTCCTGTTAATCATTTTCATACCTCTTCTATATTTTTAAAAATTAGCTATCTTCTACCTCTTACCTCAAAAGGGCATTTGAGTTCAATAAGCCTATATCATTATGTATATTGCTTTTGGTTCAAATAACTCAAATTATGATATTCTAGAACTTATAGGGTGGAATAAAGCTGTATTGAGTAATCAAACATAGTATTTGTTCCTTGGGTATGACAATAATGACCCTATGGCTGTCCGGAAGATAAACATTTTTCTATCATTATGTTGACTTCTTATCATTATTCAGATCACAACTTAAAATAATTTGAATATGCTTCTTGCTTTTTGTGTTGTTTCAATGCTATTTTTAAAATTTAAAAAGAAATTGAAAAGAGTCTTACCACATTGCCACCGGACACTTCCTTTTGTAGGTAAATCCTCCCTCTTCTTCTCTTAATCCTCTTCTCTTTCATCACCCCATCCTCCCTCTAGACCACCACTGGAAACACTAACATGACTTCCTAGATCCCCCAAACCTTGTCAGCTCCCTCCACCCTAGTGCACCTCCACCATCAATACCCTCCCAGTACCGCATCCAATTCCCTTTAGACTCCACTCTCATTGAACCCCATCTACCTATGCCATCAACCCCTTTCCATGCCTTCCTCCAAAATGAGTGTCAACCCTCCTCTAAGCCTCACTTAACCAAAACCTTGACTGGATCAGCTAACCAAATCAAGCATCTCATTACAAACATAAATTTGAGTGTGGGCCCACAACTAGTGCATGTCGTATAGCATGTATCATGCCCAATGTGTCATGCATAGCAAACTAGTGCATTTAATGATGTCACATAAGCTAGTTCGATACCATTAGCAAAAGCAAGAATAAATGGATACATGACCAGTTGGATTGCTTTAAGGTCTTAAACATTTTCTTTTTCGGTGTCTTCATGACTTTTGAAGGAAGAAGGTAATCCCACTTTAAGAATACATTATTTATAGACAACATGTACATTAGACTTGCGCAAGTTAGGCCAACTTGCCCAATCTGAACCACCCAACCTAGATTTGGCAGGACAAAGACTGTAGGCTCAAAGGACCAAGCCAGACTCAATTTCAGAGGCCTAACAATCTTTCAAGCCAAGCTTCTAGTTGCTCCAATAGGCTCACCACAACAGACCTGGCTAGATAATATATAACAACCCATTTATAATATCATGATATACATCAATATCGACTTCGAAATCATACAATCAAGGATCACTGAACCGGTATTGGGGCCATACCGGCCAGCTACCAACTTGATATGGTACTGATACCTACTGCACCGATCCAAAGCATACTAGAACTGGGGTGAGGGAGAGGGAAAGGGGGATAGAGGGTGAGGGAGAGGAGGGGGGGGGGAGAAGATTAGGGTTCCCCTCACATTCGGGATAGAGATCTTTGGTGAAGCTAAGGTTGCATTGGCGAGGCTTTAGGGGAGGCAAAGATGGGCACATCAAGGGCCACGGTGGAGGGTTTTCTCAAACAGAGGGAGAGAGATGAAGGGATGGATGAATACCACCAGTGTCCCATGGTCATCGTCATCATTGTCGACGGCTATGGCAGCAATTACAGCAACCAAAAGGAAGATCAGGAGAGGAGAAAGGGGAAGCAAGGATCGAGAGGGACAAAGGGAGAAAAGAGGGAAGAAGATCAGGAGGGAGACGACATTAGGAGTTGCAACTTGTAACTCGTTTATAAATTACCGAACTGCCCGATTCAATCTGGAACAACCTGAAATAGCTTGAAATAGTTCATCTCATTTCTTGCCAACCCTCAAAACAGCCTAAAACAATTCATCCCAGTTCAAACTGATTCTCTATTGGGACTAAGTCAAGTAGCCGAACCTCCGGTTCTTAGCAGATCTGGCTTGGTATGCCACAAACCGCCTGATTCAGGACAATTTGGCAGTTCTTGTATCCTTCTAGGGTTCCATCTTCCCCTTGCTAGCTTGCCCCCCTTTGCTCCTTTCGATGATAGAATTAGGGTTTTAGTCTCCTCTCTTCTCTCAAAATTGGCATGAGGGAAACAACCATTTGGAGGTGGACCACCTTCCTCGCCCCTATTTCTCCCCTACATCCAAAGCACATAAGAGGCAGCAACCATGTGGAATTGGTGGATCACCACTCTTGCTTCCTCTCTACCCCATTTCTTAGAAATGACATGATGTGCGGCAGCCATCTGTGGGGAACAATCTTGCTCAACATACTGCATCTCAGAACAACACCCTTGATGCTAGACTAGCAATCAAGATACATCCTCTGCCACATCCCTCTCTATCCTCTCCCTCTTTCTTCTCCCTTGGCTCCTTAGCATCCTACATCTTCACCTCCTCTCCCGCCTTCCATCCGTCCGTCCAAAGGCCTCACTCTCCTCTCTCTCCCACTCTCTTTGCACCATCACAAATAAGGGTGAAAGGGGACGATTGAACCTAGGGCTTGGAATTGGTCAAGTCAGAACAAACTGGGCCAGAACAAGACTTGAAAATATATCATCATTTTGGACTCGAGATGAGGAAGTGAAGCCCGAGGTCCAACTAGTCTAGGCTCAAGATGATAGATGTGGTGCTGATGTGTCAAGGCTTGGCTAGGCACAATCATTGCTGAGGTCTAATTTGCATGTCCGTCCTACAAGGATAGCTTTGCAACTATCTTAATACGAAGAAAAAGAGAAAACAATTAGCCAAATTCAACTTATTTAATAGACTTGCAGCATCTGAACTTTGAAACGCAAGGTGACAGAATGAATAATCTTTATTAAAAGTCAGAAACTAATTAGAGGATGCAATGGCAATCATACATTAGCAGTTTTATAAAATTAGGAGTTTATGGTGCTAACCAAATATAAATATCCAAATTAGCCTGATATGAGAGAAAATATAGTCTAGTTATTAGCTAATCAGTGTTCACTACATCTCTTATCATAATTAAGTGAAGACACCAAAATTGTGACAGGGTCCAATATGAAATTTATAGGATACCATACAACTCTCGCATGACTTGCATAATTTGAACTGGATTCATTATATTATGTGTTTTATTAGTGATTATGTTGTATTCTAACCATCCTAAGTTTTCTTTCACAATGCAAAGAAATCAACAAATCCACATCTTATTTTTATTATAGTACGTAAGTAATTGATTCTAAACCACACTAAACAACATCTAAGATACTTAGGTTAAAATGGTTCTTTTAAAATAGAAAAAGGCAAAAACATATATCTGTTTACCTATGCGCCTATCCCTCCATGCTCGTCTCACAGTGAAATTGGTGATCCAGTGCATGAGAAGCACTAGCATGAAACATTATCACATGCAAGGATTGCCGACATAGAACCGGACCCCATGCTACCGGCAATACGAATCGAGACACCCCTGTACCGAGCTCAAGCTGACATGGAAACGAGAGAACCAGGGAGGAAAAGAAGAAAGAGAGAGGGAGGGAGGAAGGAACAAGTGGCTAGCGGAGACATCTGCGGTGCCCACCGGAAGGCCGCCAAGGCCTCCTGAGCTCCACGGTCCTTCGCGAGAGAAATTGAGAAGAGAGAGGAGAAGGAAGGGGAGAGGAGGGAGGGAAAGACAGCGGGGAGGCCGCCAGAGGGCCACTGGGTGGCTGTTGGATGGCCCAACACCCCCCCCCCCCCGATGGGTTCGAGAAAGCGACTTTGCCCCTGTTCAAACCCACTGTGGCCACAGGGGATTTTGGGCCATCCAATAGCCGCGACGGCCATCCAATGGCCTCCTTCCCTCCTCTCCCTCCCTTCTCCTCTTTCTCAAGGATTGCCGACTCCTAACTAGACCCCATGCCAGTTGGCCGACAGTACACCCCTGTACCGGATCCGAACCAACACGAAAATGGGGGATAAACCGATGAGGAAAAGAGAGAGAAAGAGAGAGGAAGGAGGAAAGGAACAAGTGGCCAACGAAGACGCTTGCGGTAGCCACTAGAGGGCTACTGAGGCTTCCTGAGCTCCACAGTCCTCCACGAAAGAAACTGAGAAGAGAGAGATGGAAAGAGAGGGGAAGGGAAGGAAGGAGGGGAAGGCAATGGGGAGTAGGGGTGAGCAAAAACCGAACCTGAACCAATCAAACCGGTGAAACCGAGCCAAACTGCATGTTTGGTTTGGTTTAAAATTTTATTCAGTTTGGTTTGGTTGGTTTTTGATATATAAAAAACAGATTTGGATTGGTTCAGATTTGTCAGTAAATAAAACCGTTCTCAAACCGAACCGAATCGGCTTTAATAAAATGACATCATTTTGATTAGGATGTTGTTTATGCTGGAGTATTAATGTATTAGAAAATAATTCTGGATTTATGTTGTTTACCAATTTGGTTTGTATTGATTAGCCTTAAACCCTAAGTGACTTACTTACTGGATTGTTTATTTTTTTGTAATATGTTAGAGATCTTTATCTTAATCCTTAATGATGGTGTTTGCTTAAGAATTTCATTTTGTTGAGTGACAATATCTTATATCAATTTAAATCATTTTACTTGATAAATTCTCTTGGTGGTACTCTTATGTGAAAAGAAAATAAGTCTTCATGAATCACAAAAAAAAATAATAATATAAACTGGTAAACCAAACCAAACCAGACCGTTTAAATCATGTTGGTTTGGTTGGTTTCAATCTTCTATTGGTCTGGTTTGGTTTCTAGAAATGCCAAACCATTTAGGACTGGTTCGGCTTAAGTTTAAGGATGAAACCGATCCAAACCAGACAATGCTCACCCCTAATGGCGATTGATCCAAGGACTTGGGATCCTATGGATGAAGATATGGTCTTAGTTTTTGATGCAACAAGTAGGGGAAAAAACTTCTTAATCATTGGTACAAAAATAAAGCAGTGGATTCAATAGCATCAGCTGCAATAAGGGTTTGACTTAAGAGTGCCCTTAGTAGTCCTTAAGAGATTGAGGATTTATCCACTAAAGAAGTATAGATTTTTCTTACTTTTCCCGGATTTATGGTTGTTGAGTGAAGCTCTTTCGCTTTCTCGCCTTTCCACTTATGTTTGTGCTGTGTGCTCTGTGAGTTCTAGCTAGGAGGCCATCGGACAGCCCAAAACCCCTTGTGGCCATTGCAGGTTCCAAACAAAGACTTCGTTCCTATTTCGTCGGAATTTTTAAAAAATTCAATACACAGTAAAGCCGACAATGAGTTTGTCGAGTGAAGCTGGCAAATCCATTGCAAGCTTAACTGTATCAGATTTTTTAAAAAAATCTAACTAAATAATTAAGCCAACAAACCTATTATCAGCTTCACTATGTCGGATTTTTTAAAACCCAACACCCGACCGTAGGGGTTTTGGGCCATTCGACGGCCACGACAGCCATCCAGCGGCCCTCTGGCAACCTCCCCACCACCTTCCCCTCCCCCTCCCCCTCCCCCCTCTCCCCTCCCGCTCTCCTCTTTCATCTCTCTCTTCTCAGTCTCTTGTGAAGGACCGTGAAGACTCAGAGTCTCAACGACCCTCCAATAGCCTCAACGGGCCACTACCAACCTTGCCCTCTCCTCCTCTCTCTCTTACTCTTTTTCTTTTCGCACGCTTTGGTTTCACCAGCATTCCAAATCGGACGTCCAAACCGCACCGATTAGTAACCGATACGGTTTGGGATGCCCCGAACCATCCGATTCAGGATGTCCCAAACCATCCGGTTCGACGAACCATGCTCTTTCTATCTATCTCTCTTCTCAGTCTCTCGCAGAGGACCATGGAGACACACTCTCGACGACCCTCCGACGACCTCGGAGGGCCACCACCGGCCTTCCCCTCTCCTTCCCTCCCATCTTCTCTCTCTCTTCCTCTCTTTCCTTCTCTCTTGCTTCGTTTTCGCTGGCATTCCGAATTGGATATCCGAACCGCACCGATTAACTGCTAGTATGATTCGGCACGTCTTGAACTGCTCGATGCAGACCGATTCGGCGAATCATGATCACATACAGCATGCACCATGCTACTAACTTATTGGCATGGCACCGGCATTTTGAAGTTTAAGCTTTGATAACAAAGAGGGCCAGACCAGTTTAGTGATTTATGATTTGTAAGCTTATCAGATTGATTGGCATCTTTAGTTAATGAAACGAATTTGGACCAGGTGCTATCTGGTTTGACCAACTTTACCGAAGACCTACTTCCTCCTCCCCACACATGAAAGGACACAATTAGCTTGTATTAGTTATTTCTTTTTAATAACCTCGACTTGCTTGAAGACCAAGATGCTGACAAAGCATAATGGATTCAAAAATGAGATATAGTTATACACAATGCAATCACAAGCAGGCTTGCTGACCTAGTTCAACTATAAAGTACTGTGAGGATCCTGTTTGTAACACAATATCAGCAAATTAACATTATCTAGTTTGAAGAAGTTCCAACATACATGGTGCTCGGCTACTGATAAAGATCAATGTCACCTGGACAGCAGCCAAACACCAGGTTAAAAATCCACCAAAAGCTTTTCAAAAAGTGATTTTTTGTTAAAAAGTTGCCCAGATAATGAGCTTGTTAGATTTAACTAAGAAAACAATTTAAATCAGGGTTCAGTTGACAGCTGATATTCATGCCAGGAAACACCGGTCATGATAATAAGATAATTCACATTCACATTTGAGCTATTATATCAACTATTAAAGACCGATCCAAATTTAAAGAAATGTAGACAGGCAACTAATAAGTTCTTTCATGCACAGCAACTACCAGAAACATTTTAACTTCAGGTTGTGGGAATACCTAGAGTATATAGAGGCAAAAGCTTAAGAGCTTCAGGAAGAATTAACTGTCCAGATGATGACACGGTTGCACAAAATTTTCGATAAGAGCATAAGATGTTGATACAGAGATTTGTGATTTGTTCCCGCACTTGAGAAAGAGGACTAGCTGGGATGCCGTTTGCAGCTATAATTGCAGATTTTAAAAAAAAGGTCATTTAGAGTGAAGAAATTGTCCAAGAAAGTCTGCAATGCATATCAGAGTAGAATAAACAACAACATATTACTGTTCTCAATCAAGTTCAAATTAAGAATATTCATACTGCTTTAGTAAGACAGACAGAACCAAAATGAATTTAATAAATAAACAGTGCAAGGGCAAACAACAAATTTAGGATATCTTACCTTGCTTCAGAAAACAGGTAAACTGACTGTCCAAATCAGCTGAACGGAACAGATTGCTGAGCATGCTGGTGCAGGGAAGCGAGAGATTTATAATTCGAATTCTTCTTTGCCCATATACTGTAGTGTAAAGAAGTGCACACTGGACAAGAAAGCATAATTAAACAAGATTGCTTTTAAAAAATTATAGATGGCATTGCCAACAAAGTTAAACATGATATTAATACTTGAAAATAAAGTGTAATCTAGTCTGTACGAGGCATACCAGAATTGACTTAAACAATATGAAGACATTTGCATGCAAGGATTTCTTCATACCTGGAAAGCACATTCTGAGCCCTCCTGGAACTTATCATCATGTTTGAAGGTGACCATTATGGTTTTATCACAATCAATCTGAGTCATCAAAAAAAAAAGATATGCAATGTTAAAAAAAAAAAAGGAGCATAAGAACCTTTGTTTTCAGCAAATCCTATTCTAATTTCAAATTGCATATATGTTTTAAAATTTAGATACAACAGCAAGGAGCATTAAATTCCCCCATAAATGGAAAACTTAGTAGACAGGTCAATGATTCAGAAGGCCTTTACTCTTTAAAAGGGCCTGATCAGAGCAAAGTTAATAGCAAAAGACTAAGCGAAACGGACAAGTTAGCACTGTTAAATGGACATGTATGTGAAAGCAGATTCTACTCGGTATTTGGAATCTTCAGTAAAATTAGGGATTTTATTATATTTTTCAAGATCAAATAAAGTATTCCTAATTATTGATCAAGAATGCAGCTTTACAAGAAGAAACTTAATTGTGACAAAATGACTGAAGTCGTTGATCATTTCCCCTTTCAGCATAATTAGGCACTTTGTCATTACAACTTACATAGATAAGTTCTACTTCAGGATTTATCAAGATCCCAATTTCTAAAGAAGGTATTATGTTAAATTTGCATATTACATTTATATTAATTGACTTGACAGATAAAAAAAAGATGCCTAAGTATATCAATTTAGTAAAAGTCATCATATTGGAGAAACCACAGTGTGTTCAGTTTCTGTATCTTGATTCAATTATACCAAAGAATGGAAAGACAACAAAAACATATATGATAGTATTAGAGTGAATGACATGGTGTAGTGGAGAGATGCTGTTAATTCGATCATGTCATGATTGTTAAAATGGAAGCGAGAGCAGGTGTGGGGAATAAGATATTTTCTTAACAGTTTTAGTAAGGACATGCTCAGAAAACATGTGTGGTATCAAGATTCCAAGAAGATTTTAAAGCGAGTTCGTTACCCTAGGTAGAAGATTCTGGCTACCAAGAATCAAAATCATGATTTGTTAGCATTCCCATACCAACTAATGTAATTGTCAAAAGTCAAGATTTGTTAGTGTTCGCATGATCATCTAATTGTTACAGTTTATGAGAACATGCGGGGGCCTGGATGAATTCAGCCATCAGTTTTCAAATCTACGTATGCCTTGTTATGACAGCAATACAAGAATTGGTCTTGATTGCCAATGACACAGAAGGTTAGTCCAGGAATTTTGCCAGTTATCTACTCAAACCTGACTGGTTAAAATGGATTCAACCATCCAATTATCTGGTTTAAGTGGATTCAACCATCCAATTATTTGTGAAGAAATCCAAATGTAAAGTAAATTTATGGCAGCATGATTTTCAAGAATAAATAACAGCTTAAAAACTATGGTACTGACCGCAGGGAGATCAATATCAGTGGGAATGCGCTTGCAAAAATTTCCAGAATACTCCTGAACTTGAAGACCCTATTAAAAGAACATTCCAGAAACAATAATCATGGCCAAAGAACTCCTTCAAAAGATTAAGTATTTGTGCTAGCAAGTATGTCTCTTATCAGACTTACCTGGCTACATCTTACACGCATCACAGCTTCAAAACCTCGGGGTCTACTGATGTTCCATCTAAGATCATTGTAGAGTTTAGCAGGATCAGAAAGAACTGAAAATGGGTAGTAATAATAAACCTGTAACAAGGAAAAGAAATAAATCACTTCTGAAATGCACCAGCACCTAAAACAACACCTCTCAACATAGTTATGGTATTATGTGGTCTTTGTTATTTTGTTTTAGTATATCCCCAACCCAAATTTATAATCCGTCATCTTTGATTGCATAACCAGTTATGACAAAAAAAAAAAATACTAATCCACCTAGGGCATCTGTATCCAGAAGAACATTTATAGATGTGATCAATATAAAATGTTACAGTGCCATTGATTTAATTAAGAGGTAAAACAGTATCTTGTACCATAATTTCTGCTAAAGCATGGGAACTAAGAAAGTCTACCTGTCCTCCAGTAGTTCTCGGAACAACAGAGATGGAAGCGATGTCTACAAAGGTCTGAGTTGTAAGGAATATATCCACACAAACCTGGAAAACATTGCATGTTATTATTTGCCTTCATACAAGACAGATTCGTTTCAATATTCAGCTCGGTTATTTGTATATAATCACCTGATATTCAGCAAACTCTATTGCCATTGTTTTCAGAGTCTTATCTCCTGGCTGAAGCAATTTGTGAGCCTCCTGGAATCCAGTGAAGGACGTTAGATAGGATATATTGCTTATTCAACTTTCAGTTAGACATGAATTTCTAATGGACTCTACTTGCATCTATAGTAACATATAAGCAAATCAGAAGGCAGTTTACCACTTAAAACTTGTAATAAAAGCCCAAAGTGCCACAGCAATATAATCATGTGCCACAATAATATGGTCAGCTTGTTATCATTTTAGAATGCAAGAGAAAATAAGAATCAGGACACAATGACCGAACTGCAAGTCAGCTTATGTATAAAAATTGAAAGCATTCTATAAATGAATAACTGGACTGTCATGATTTCCAGCTTCTGACATTTTTTGCCACGACTCACTTGAAATTAATAAGAAACTATCCACCAAATATCAGTATTACTGCACAAGCAAATGCACACGAATTGCACAATCAAGAGCACAAGAACACTAAAAGCTACATATATATATGTAAAACCTTATCTCCTGAAGAAACATTTGTTCTTCCTTCTGCTTCTCTGGAGAAAAGAGACCCAATACCAACTGATGGCAAGACTGCAAGCAACAAAATACAATCAGAAATTATTCTATTAAATATAACAAAAGACAACCAGAAAAGGGATGGAGCAAACTATAAACCCATGAGCTAAACAGATGGATGCCACATACACTTGCAGATTACGTAGGTGTATACAAACAAGATATATACACTAATTTCTGCTCATCTGCCTTTATTGGTCTTGAATAAGTAGGAATCTATAATAAATGAAGCACCGCAGGTCCCATAATAATACGCTTTTGCATTTTATTTAAAATTACATCAGGAAGGGCTGATAAGTAGTTGCAATTTGAAATTAATAAAAAATCGGAGCAAGATTTTGGCCATTTCACAGGGTCATTTCTACTTCAACTATAACAATACCATTTAGTTGGGACTAGAGTTTTGTTCTATACATGGGTATCAAGAATCAAATCCGTAATGACTAAGAATGGGCATGGCACACACTGTACTGACGATCATGCTGACAGTGGGTATCAATGGGTACATAAAGATACACCCCAAAAAAACTTTTGCTACAGCCTACAGCATTTTTTGGCCTCCAAAATCTAGTTTTGGCCTTTAAAGCATATTTACCTACTGCAATGGTATGTTTTTGCAACAAATAAGCCAGGAGAGTCAATTTAAGTGTCGTAGGCACGATCTTCTCTGTGTGCTGAAGTAAATGGCATGCATAACTCTCACATACAATTGCATTACAAGGAGTCAAAAATAATTTAAAACATATTTATGATAAAGATTGAAACATGTATACTTAATGAACAATTAGAGATAACATCAAGCTTTTTGAAAGAAATACTTTGTTTAAGGTAAAACCATGTAAAAATATAATAAAGATATCAGTCTTCTCCTCTTGCGCAAATAAGGGGTGAGAATCCTTAAATTAGCACAATACTTTACTGTATTTCGTTCAATATCTAACAAGAGGCTGATTTAAGGTTCGCCGTCTCAGTATTGGACTCCATACCAGTGCCAACCTATTACTGTGTCAGTATGGGGCTAGTTCGGCATACTAAGCATCGGTACACCCCCTGTATCATGTGTCAGTACACTCCCCATACTGTGTTCCGATATCAAACCGATATGGTACGGTGTGGTATGTCCCTTACCATCTAGTTCGATCCAGTACAGCAAACCTTAGGCTGATTACTACCTAATTTTGAATTAAATGTCGCAAGTTCATCTATTTACAACTTGATTTCATGTTCTTACTTGGACCACAAATTCAAATAAAACATGGTTGTTCCAGGCTCAAAATTCAAAGATACAAGGCTGAATCCAGTCAACATTGGCACAGGATGCTCCTAGAATCTCCTTAGCTTGTTCCACCTACAAATAGAGAACAAGCCTTTTCCCACTAAGAACTATTCCTGAAGTTGTACCAAATGATACCACCTGGTTTAGGCAATGGTTCAGCCTCAACACGGGCAACCAACCATGATCTTCCTGAATCACCCAATTCAGGGTCGATTCGAGTGTCCGGGTGATATTTGCTTGAAATAAGATCCCCTCTACCATTTTACAGTTTGCACAGGAGGAACAAGTTGAATTGGCAGGTTCTTGAAATCAGCTTTCATAGACAGTCTTTTTTAATATCTCTGATAACTTTTTGACGTTTATCTCCAAGAATCCCATGCACCTCTACCCAAATATGATCATCTTCCTCTAACAACAACTCATTTGTATTATTTTAAAAAAAGTCTCTATTTGAGCATCAACGGTTAATACATAAGTAACAAAATTTTCAGCCCTTATTTTAAACAATTGTATAAGCTTCTAACAATAAAATCAATTGTTTGACAAACAATTGACATGTCTCCTAGTCATTGTTCCACCATCCTCTAACCTAAGTTATTCTAAACAAATTAATTCAACAATTACATCAATAGATCTGCCTTAATTTAGTACATCTTAATCAAGATTTGCTATGCCGGTACTAGAGCCCAGACCAATCGGCCAGTAGTATGGTTTGGTATTCCGCCATGCCGTTCCATATGGGGCCCGAACCAACACATAGAGAGGGTAGAGGAAGAAGCCGGTGAAGGCTGAAGGAGAGACTCCGCCCTCCTCCCGATCAAAATAGGGCTTCAACCCTATTTCATTTTTATTTTTATTCTTTTGTGATTTATCGAGTGAAGTCAGCAAGTGTTGCCGACTTCACTAGGTTTTCTTTATTTTTTGGGGATTTTTCTAAGGCTCTCTCTTCCTCTCCCTCTCCTCTCCCCCCCCCCTTTTCTCTCTTCTTTGTCCAACCTCTCCTCCCCAGTTTCTCATTTTGGATGCTGGAACCATCACAATCGGCCGCCAGTACAGTTCAGCACGCCCCAAACCAGATGGTTCGGAGCGGTTTAGCAAACCATGATCTCAATCATTTGCATTTTACTTATCTTGCCGTTTTCATTAGGTTAACTAGTAAACAAAAAGAACCCATGTCTCCAAAGATATTTCAAACCTTTTTGAGTATTTCATAGGCCTAAGATAATGCACTAGTTTATTCTTTGCATTTTACCAAGTTCTTGATTTTTGAACATCTTTCTTTATTGTAATTCGAATAGATCATTTCCACCTTTAAAGTATTCATCAGCTTCCAGCATTAACCATTCACATTCCCATGGTTTTCCCTCTTTCTCAAAAAGAAATCCTATTTGTTCTCAATTCAGTCGATTATTTTATCATCTCTAAATTTCTTATCTATCACAAAAGATTATATTATAGCATTAAATATGGTATAAAGTTATACTACATAGAGATACAACCTTACGTTAACCATTAGTAATCGAATGCTGCAAAAGTATATTAATGTGGAGGAAATAGAACAATATAAATATGCAATCTACCCAGTATAAAAGGAACAAAGTACTACCTCAACTATTTTCTTTTGGATAGGATAGAAGGATCATATCCGTCAGGTATGGATACATCCAACAAAATTGAAAATAAAAGGTCCCGCAAGGCTGTCAGAATAGATACACAATCAATCCATAAAAAAAACTCTCCTAAATGCTTGGCCATGTAGGAGGCTACCTAGTCCACCACACTATTCGCCCCGATACATGTGCATAGCTTCCAAAGAGAGACAGTCCTTTGAGATCTGCCAAACGTCATGCAGCAGGGGTTGAGCCCCCGCCAAAGTTGTCTAGTGCTGTATCCACTTGATAGCAATAGCAGAGTCGCCCTCCACCATAAGAAAGTTTGTCCCCAGCACCTGTCTAGCATAAGTGATACCTCAACTATCTGTGCCCCTTTTGACATCTAAAGCCCTATTGTGGCAGCTTTTTTAATTCTTTGTCCACTATATCATTTTGGTCCTCTTAGGCCACTTCCTCCACACTAAAGACACGTTTTGGTTTATAACCTCATGCAAAACTTCACCAACTTTATTGGACATAATCAATATTTCGGAACCGGTACCGGCCACCAACTAGTATGGTACGGTACGGTACCAATTCCATACCAACACACGGTACGGCTAAGCATGCCGGTCAAACCAGCACGCCATTTTTTTTTGAAAGGAGTATTCAATGTTTTTTAATGAGAAAGGAGTATTCAAATTGTTATTTAGTGACATTAATTAATGTTTGTATCACTCGGAAGTCTCGGATACAACGTTAATCACATGTGATATGAATCTAAGTGTGACATAATGTTATTTAGCATCCTAATTCCTAAATAATCAAGACATAGATAAGATATCATTGGATCTTAAAATGCTTAAATCAATTTAAAAAATCTAAAAATACTAAATACGTACCGATCATCAGAATCTGATCGACCATCGATGTCCATAAATAATAGTATCATTTATATATTCAGGAGGAACATCAGTCCACCCCACTAACCACATAGCTCTATAATCCTCTACATTCATTCCATAAGGTGGCGCGCTGGATCATAACTCACTGTCGAAGTGTCACTGAGATCCTGGCTCTAAGCGATATCCTTGGACTGATAGCATGACTGTGAAGGGGCCCATCCAATATACTGACAGCAAATTTCGATTCGTAAGATACTCCAGACTGCATAGGATAGTAGCCACTCGAAGATGTCTCCGATGCACCATATCCATATCCATATTCATATCCATAAGGACCATAGGATGGCTGTGGCTGTAGATAGGAGGATCCAAAATATGAAGATGAACCTGACACATCTATGGACCCTACTCTACGTGCGAGGTCATCTGTAGCTGCATCATATCCTGAATGACCTCGTGGAGGGCGTCATCTGTATGAAATCGTATCATCGCAGGCTCTACTAACGCGTACACCATGGTCTCTATCCTGCATGGCATGCATAAACTAAGACTGATCAGTGAATCGAAGACCACCAACTGGCTGCGTTTCTGTCCTCCGATCCCATCATGATCATCAGATCCATGACCAGCTGAAGAACTACCATCACTACTCCATCTGATATTTGAATCTGAATGAACCAAATGCTCGAACTCTACTAGGACCGCACTTGCCTTTCTTTTCTTTGTTCTTATCTCGCTCTGCCTGCCTAGGCTGCAAGGGTGGATGCTGCAGCGTATCAGCTGGAAGTTTAGATGGAATGTTGCTGCTTGCCCATTGAGAGGCGTCCACCCCAGCCTCGCTAGCAACAAACTAGCTGGTCTAGAGGACTTTTTCTACTACCAAATGCTCCAACATAGATGTAAGACGGCTAGTGCCTCTACTGACGGGCTCTCTAACTGAGAATGTCCTCCTAAATTGTGACTCAAACTCTACTCCAGTACTCCCTGAGTCTGACCCGCCTTCATAAACTGACGGTCTAAATCGAACTCTATGCCTGGCCAGCTCCTCTAGCTACCACTGATCATCTAAACTCATCCGAATGACTGCATCGATCTATGCCTACTCATCATCTGGAGCAAATTCTTCCAGACTCCCTAGAGTGATAAGGTGGCTCTGCTGCTCGATGGTCCACTTCTGCCTTCTTCTTCAAATTTCTTTCCTTCGCTGCTTTAAAATCAGCGAAATACTTCTTCATCAACGGACGGACCTCCTGTGGACATTTATGGCACATAACTACATCCGGATAGCCGCCAGCTAAATATTGCTTCAACCGTGTAACCCCCCTCCTTTGAATTCTATGTTACACCATTTACATATCCAATGATGCCGACCTGAGAGCATCTCCCCATGCTCCCAATCAATGTCACGCTCTGAATCCTTCTTTCATGATGGATCCATTGCTGAAAATTGATAAACACATTACTTTAATAATTACATAAAAATGATAGATTTCATTTACCTAATTTTCTTATATTTTCTGAATTATTTAATTTTTTATTATTTTTAAAAATTATATTAAAAATTAAAAAAAATATGAAAAAAATAATTTGATCTTAGATCCATGTAGAATCCTACAATTGATGCTACATATACATTTCTTAGTCCATGAACAAGCATAAAATCTTTTCTTTTTAAATTTAGGCGTAAAATACTATGCGCAAGATGCATCACAACGTTAATAAATCGACATTAAATTTATGCCGAAAGTAGCTTGTAAGTCCCTCATTAATAATCTAATTTTATAAATTTTTTTGAAATTTATTTTTTAATAATTTTTATTCAATATATATTTTATTTTAAAATATATATTAACAAAAATTAATGATTTTAGTATCATTGTGTAGATCATCCACAGATCTACAACATATATTAAATCATACAAAAAAATAAATTTGACATAGTTTTTTTTTTTTTTTCATGGATTTTAAAGAAAAAAGAGGGGAAGAGAGGAAAGGGAGCTAGGAAAGAAAACTTACCTTTAATCCACCTTATTCCTTTGTTTCTTGCCGTTCTTGAAGTGGGAGAGAGAGGAATCCAATCGGAGAAACAAAGAATACAGAGAGGAAGCCTTTCGCTCCGAAACAGGGCCGAACCGACCGGTTCAGCCCGCATACCGCTCGGTTCGGGGTCCGAACCGGGCGGTTCCCTTTTTTCTTTTGGTCTGGGTGCCAAAATCCACGACTGAACCGGACCGGTTAGGCGCTGGTTCGGTTCGGAATACCCCGAACCGGGCGGTTCAGGTAATTTTCCGAAAACACTGAACATAACCAAATTAATCAAGTCATTGGCAGTTCATAAGCCTATCCAAATATTGCCATTCATCCATATCAACTTTCTCACATACACCATGCAAATTTTTATGTGCCGACAAGAACTGGGATGGAAAGAGATGATTCAATCTCGGTCAAGGATAGGGACAAAAGGGGAATTTGTTTTGGAAAATAGTAACAATTCTTTTTCTCTTTCTTCTAAAACTTGATTTTCACAAGAAATTTTTTAAATATGGTAAACATAACTAAGATTAGATCAGGAAGGGGTGGTAGCAATGGAAATTATATGGATAAACATGTGTTCCTTTTTTGGAGCTTTGGCTGATATTCTGTTCATACACCTGTAAGAGCAAGCCCGATTCAAGCCAGCTTATTGCTAAGGCCAGCTTTCCATGTCAAAGCCAGGCCAGCAAGCAATATATTGGATGTTCTTGCTCAACTAGAAGCGGGCAAATTCTGACAGTAATTTTCAAGCAAAGCCAGCAAATTGAGAAACCATCATGTTATCACAAAATTGAGATTAAAAATGCTGGTCTAGTTATCAATTCTCTCAACTCCCTTCAGACATTCTATGAGAAACGGAGTTATGATGGTTCTAATAGTTGAGGTAAGAATTTTTGGAACTTCTAAGGATTGTTCATTCTACACTCCTATAAGAGCAATTTTTTCATCAAGAATCCAGCCAAAACCGAGAGACATGCTATTTTAAATCTACAAGATGTGAAAATAACTGAAATAACTAGCAAAAAATTACATGATTTGTTCTAGTACTAAACAAAAGCAAATTTACTGGAGGCTTGCCTGATTGAAATACGAGTAGCTTTCCCCCTGTGGGTTTCATAGCCAGAAACGCAGCCTGAACAAAATATAAAAGATTAGTCAGTTGTTCTTTGAGGAGAATGGCTGACCTTATAGTTTCTGATATCCATGATTAAACATTGCTGCATGGATGTACATACAAAAATATTTGTAAAGTTTTCAAGTAAGCTTTAAGAAGTTTAAATAATCATCCAATTATTCTGAAGTTAATACTGCTACAGGATATTATAAAGTTTCAGTAACTTACGACCATACTGCAGCAGACAGTTCAGATCCCCATGTAAATAGCTAATACAATTAAAATATGAACAAAAGAAGAGCCAGCATAGCCAGGTTTAATGAGCAACCTTAACAAAATGCATACCTTGATAGCTGCACCAAATGCAGATTCAGAAACTCTATTATTTTCAAACATGTTTGGAATGCCGTCCAGCAATTGCTCCAAATTTTGACGGCACTACATCATCAGAATAAAACAACAGAGTTCTCTAAGCTTCTTCATAAAACCTTGCTGATAGAGGAATGCAAAAATAGTTGTGAAAAAGTAGAAAAAAGAAAAGAGCAACCCACACCTCAGTAAGTGGAACTATCAGGTCAGTATGAAGGGTGTATAAACATCTTGTATGTCAGGAACAATAAGCATCAAAGGCTGCATTATAATAAGAATCAATAAAGTTTATTAAGAAAAAAGCAAAAGAAACATTCCATGATATCCATTAGTATGAATAGCATACTGTGCAAATGTATTCCATATCTACTCAGATTTTGTAGCTGAAGAAATGCTAAGAGATATCTTTGCAGCTTTTCCATGGTGCTTGTCTGCTACTGGATAAGCATCATAATGATGGATGCGTGTGTGTAATAAGACAATGTTTAATAGTATAAAGTATAAACACAATCCAGACTTGAAGAGGTGAGAACTAGTGAGCTATCTTCTTTAGTTTTTAATCCAGAATTTAGTCTACAAAATTGTTCCCTCAAACAATATAGGACTTGCCAAAGGTCATGGTACATAAGCCGCATCTACTGGATGACTCATGTCACAGCAACCCAGCCAAATTTCAGGCTTTTAATAAATATATTAGGTACCTTGTGACATGAAAACTTGCATATGAACCAACCAGGATACAAACAATTGACTCATCTACTAAACCAGTCAAGCCTGAGTATAGCATGTTAAATCACACAACTCCCCAGTCAGATTTGGCTGGAATCAATTTCTATCAATACAAGCCAACATAACAAGAAAAATAGGTGATTCTTAATATCCCTATAAAAATCACAATTAATGCCAGCTGCAAATGGTTGCAGGACCATGATAGCAGCCGTTCAATCTACCTGCTGTGAAGCTCGTTTAAGATTGTAAAAATGAATAGATGAATTGAAGGTTGCAATGCCCACCATCGTTCGAGGACCTTCCTGCAAAGAGGCAGCATATTACAATAAATAACTTGAACAATTTCCAGTCCCTCTTCCTCAGAAAAGTTGCATGATGCAAGATAATAGGTTACAATATGAACAGAATAAAATTTATGTAACAAGACATAAATGTTGATGAAAACTTAATTAAACAACAATTGTAAAAAAAAAAAAAAAAGGAAGAAGAAGAAGAAGAAATGTACATAGAAAGTATATGTTTCAGATTGACCTCTTGCATGAGTGTCTCCAAAATATATTTCTGGCCATACTCAAAGTGATCCAGTTGATGTGGCAGGTACTAGTTGAGAGGAAAAAAAATGATATAGAAACCTCAAAGATGAAACTAAACCCACATTTAATTTTCCCTCAAGATGTCCTTATGTTAACATCACTGCTCATCTCATCATAATGTCAGCATGACCAAATCCACAAGATAACAACCACACCACAACACACAAAATGAAAGCCACTATTAGAGAATGGTATAATTGCTTAATATAACAACAATAAAGAGCAAAGGATAAATACTGGATGCGACAATGCAACGTCCTGCTTTTCCAAGAATTAGTCCAACATTGAGTCAGGGCCCTCCTGCTTTTCCTAGAACTAGGCCAAGCGTCCAACATTCACTCAATGAGCATTTGCACATGTTTTAATGATTGCGAAAACTGTAAGATTACAAGATTCCGGCATG
>KE504827.1:124483-148219 GCA_000441515.1 Elaeis oleifera
AATATACTATATTATTGTAATATAATATAGTTAGTATAAAATATAATAATGATATAATAATAGTATATTATATTGTAATATATTATATCATATTATTATATATAATAAGGGGAGGGGAGAGCCGTCAGGAGAGGGGGGTGGAGGGATAGGTTTTATATGATTTTTTTTTGAGAGATAATTTTGTCCAATTTTTTTTTGTAATATTATCAAATAAGTGATAATCTGGATAGCCACCTCTCTCCAAGGCAATCCAAATTATCTCCTGAGAGGTAATCTAGATTGTCACCCAAAAGCATACCAAACACAGTAATCTGATGGGCCCATTTTAAATTATCAATAATCTGGATAGATTGCCAGCTACCAAATGCAACCTAAGAGAATTCTTGTTTACCCATCAGACGATGGAATTCCTAATTTTAAGATAGGGGAATGAGGCTCTTGTGACCTCACCCTCATGTCCCACTCCCACTTGCAAAGAAGAAATCACCATAAATCTGAGGAAGGGAAAAAGAAGATTTTATCCACTATATGACTCGCCGGTATTGGAAGAATGGAATCACACCGAAACCTAGGAAGAAAGTAAGAATGAAGTCATCAAGGTAACTCCCCAAACTCACCAACCATGATTATTTGTCAGGGAATTGAAAGGGTGTGGCCAAGCCCTCTTTCTTAAAGAATCTCAAGTGATTGGTTAGCAAGCATGATCCTGATATATGCTATATCGTAGAGAAGAATTTTAGGTGATGAAACAATGGATAAACTTTGGAGAGGTGTTGGAAAGCAGTTGTAGTTGTTGTCTATTCTCATAGGAGGCTTGTTAGAGTGTTTGGGCACTTCTTGTGTCCTGTTTGGATGCGTCAAGAACTCGCTGGCTAATGGAAAGGGTTACAAGTCAAATGTCAATGGCTAGATAATTGCATCAACATGCTATCGGCATTAGATCAGCCGTAAAAAAAGAATACAAGAGTAGCATGGGTCAAGATATTTTGATCTTCAAGGATTCTCACAAGCATCACACCATCATTCAAAAGAGATGTATTCAGATAGGATAGAATATAACCTAGGTTATGATAGTAGAAATTTTAGTTAACATTATTTTAAAGTAGAAATCTATTATAAGATAAGGTAAGATAAACAAGATGCATCGATAACTTAGATTATCGGAAAGTCTCTAACCGAGTACAATTCTACTTATTTATGCTAAATATAAGAACTACCTATTCTGATGGATGCTAACCACATTCATTTTCTACTCCCAGCGGTTCTCGTAACTGATGCCAGCTATGCTCCTACTACTCCATGTCCCGATCCCGTGTCACCTGTCAAAGCAATGGTCATACTTTATTAGCTGAAACCCTTGCTATATGTCAATTGGACCTACTTTATATTGATACACTTTCAGTCGACCTCCAATGCATTCAGCCTTTAGTGGGATGTCCCCGTCGAACTTCGATCCAATATCCATTTGGTTTTAGCTCCTGGGATATTCTCTTGAAACTCTCATTTTACTGTGTGGTCAATCAAGCACGTGTCTCTTACGTGCTAGTTTGAGAAAGGACGTGCTGTAAACGCATGGGGATAATCATCGTAGGGTGAAAGGATCGTGAATCTTTTGATTTTTATGGTTCTAATAGGCAAACAGTTTTTGGTGTTCTCCTTCCTAGAAACTCAACCTTGGCTCCTTGGTATTCGTATATGCCAGAACTTGTGGGAGACAACGTCGTATGGTTTGGGACACGGTGCCAACCATGTTATCCATTGGACTGCCGACCATGATTTTAGAGGATGCGAATATTGTTGTTTCCAGCTCCAAGACAAGAAGAAGGAAAATCATTCAAGGAAAGCAGGGATGTTTTTGAACTTCAGCACTTCATCAGGGATGATGGCCTGATGGACCATAGATTCACTGGATGCCCTTTCACATGGTGCAACAGTCGATACGAGGAACAAGAGTTTGGGAGAAATCGGATGAGGCTCTAGCCTCTGCAAAATGGCTCAACTTATTTCCAGAATCAGAGATCATCCATCTTGCTCGGATAGGATCAGATCATTGCCCCTTGCTTTCAACAGTTCACATTAGTACTCGCCCCTTGCTCTTAACAGTTCACATTAGTACTCGAAGGCATTCTCTGTTCGGATTCAAGAAGTTCTGCCTACCGGTGGATTGCACGAAGAGCTTGAAAGTGCAGAGAGAACGTCTCACTAGAGTTACAAAATGTTTAAGAAACAAAACAAGTGTCGTAGAAAGGGAACAAGGAGTCGGTCAAAAAACTCTTTAACAAGGCCAAGTGGTTGGAGCAACCGATCAAGTTACCGCAGGAAGCCAGCTAACTTTTGTCTCAACACACACACACACACACACCTGCAGCTACATTCTAAGGACTGCTACATATACATGAACCAAGTACCAAGCAAAAGCTTTCAACTATGTAAACTACAGATCACACCCATAATAGTTGCTAAAGAGAGGATTTACAGACTTGAACAAACCCAACTCACAGACAGAAAAAAACATGAGCTTACAGCTAAGACACTCCCAAAAGCCCCCTACAAGTAGCCAGCCGAACGCTGACAAGAAGCTAGAAGCAGCCAACCTAGAAAAACTTTCAGCTAAGTTGGATAGTACCAGTGTGACATCAAAATTGTTTGTTCAGTGTTCTCGAAGTCAAAGCTGCGCTTCCCTACCATAAATCCAACTGAAGGGAATGCACGGTGCTTGCTTGGCTCTCTCGTGTGCTCTTTCTTCAAGCCTCCGTATCCTAGAAGCCAAAGTGCAAACAAAGTCTTGAGCTCGGTTCCCCTCCCCAGAAAGGCCAGTTAGCTTCTCCACATTCCACCTCTGGACAAGAAAGTCGAGTATATCAGCATAGTCCTTGGCAGTATAGACACGCAATCGCTGAGCAACAGCAGAGAAGTGTTCGAACAAGTTATCATCATGCCCATCGTACATCAAATGGGCAGGCATTGAGATCTTCTTTTTCATCATGTCAGCAAATGCAAGCACAGTCCCATCTGGATCTATTTCAAACAGCTTCTCCACTATCTTGGTGTATGCAGTCTCATGGCGCTTCTCATCAGCAGCAATCGTACCACATATCTGAGCCAGTTTCAGGTCCCCATAATCTTTGGCAAGCCTAGCCGTGTTCCCATGGGATATGAAGGTTGCTCGTTCTTGAAATGATGTATAAATGAAACCAAGGTAGGGGCTATTCTCTGTCCTAGGATCCTACAAACACAGAATAAAGATAAGTCATTCCTATACTCGAGAACTGGGACAAATACATGCACATTTGGTTACATGCAGATCAGTTACAGTCCTATGAGTTTGCATATTTCTAGTAAAAGCAAGTTATCCCCAAAAAGGAATTTGGGTAATGCCAAAATGTTTAGGTAATTCTAGAAACACGAAGCTTCTTTTAATGTGAAAAGGTCCAAACCCACATTATTTGTAATTATAACCACTTTGCAGTGGAGCAAATTCCTTGAGTTGTGCTCCTATTAACACAATCTCAGTCTTTTCAAAATACCAATTAAAGATCTAAACTACAAAGTTCCAAGTCCTTTTAATAAAAGAAAAATCCTGAGCCTAGGAGTATGGATAATTAAGCATCATGTACTATTGGCTAACTAATTAGACATTATAAGGTCGTCATCTTTCTTATAGATTCATGGAGTAGAACTTTTTCCAAAATTATCGGTAGATGTATATTCCTTCCAAACAATTATTAACCACATTGCATGACAAAACAAAAAGGGGAGAAAGTATATATCAGTTAATGAAAGAAGCAGTACACATTATCCAGCCAAACAGAATTCCATAATTCAAACAAGACATTTTGCAAGCTTGTATATATTAACTATAGAGATTCCAAATCATAAATAAGTAATTTCAAATCAAGGAAAAGCATATTAGAGAAATTCATACCATTCCCGAACCAATCAGATACTGAATTGTCTTCTCAATTTGTTTCATGTCCACTCTTCCAGTTAGGTACAAATACTTGTTGAGAAGGTCACCATGTCTGTTCTCTTCAGCAGTCCATGCCCTTGTCCAAATAGCCCATGAGGTAAGGCTTGCACCTGTTTCATCTCGGACACCATCAAGAGTATTAAGCATTGTTTGATATGTAGGAAGAGCCTCCTCAGTGATCATATCTCCGACCAGGCAAACATAATAATCATCAGGGATCTCCCTTGACCGCTCCCTCAACTCCTTAACTTCCTCATAAAACCCTCAGATGAAGAATCTGGCAGAAAATCCTGTGGTTGCCAACTCTTCTCGACTGGCTTTAAAAGCACCAAGATATTATTTTCTGCCCACTCTTCTAAGGACTTGAAAATCTCAATCTTGTGTGGTGGCATGGAATGAGTGACTTGCAAATGCACCTCATGTGGAGGACTGAAGCGTTTTTTCAGAGACTCAACCCTGAGATAAGTTATATGCTTAGAGTATTTTTATGCTGTTGCAAAATAAAACTAACAGGAAACAAACAAAGCCTAAAGATTTCATAGTTTTCTAACTTTTTTTAATTTGAGGAAAGCAGTTTTACCACTAATTGCTAGCAAAGACGATTAATTTGTAAATAAAAAGGAGCATGGAATAGAGTCCTTCAGCTATGAAAAATTTGACGTAATGAACATACAATGAACAATCAAAATACAGCTTGCAATGCAATCATGCAAATAAGGAAAAATTCAGAACAGCAGAAATTATATTAAATGACTTCCACAGTATGGAATCATGAAACAGGAAGTGTTGCCAATGACAATTTTTTCCAATTTTTACCACAAATGGAATAAGATACAAAAATATAGAAGGTTGTATATCTTTTATATATTTCCATATAACAGTCATACCATATTCTGAGATTTAAAATAAGAACAAATATTCCAAGTCATGCTTATAATCTGACGTTAATATGTGTAGAAGTGAAAACACATTATCCTATATTAAGCACAATGTAGCAGTATGAAATTTCATATGAGAAAATAGTGCAAGACACAGTCTCCAAATGCCACGACACGTTAAGTAAGGAAATGTTTTATTCATTAATTTATCAATTATAAATAATTAATAATTTATAAAATGTATATACTGACTGAAATTTACATACCAATGAACTGCTATTTTCATAATCTATCCAGTTATTACTAGTAATCATGAGGATATTTGACATGGGCAGCATCATGATGAAAATGTGTATGTGTGTGATGATTAGATAGACTCATTTTATCTTAAAAAAAAAATGAAACAATTAAAAAAATTCTATATAGACTACTGCTGGTGGTGGTATTGGCAAGGCATGATACCTGTGGATGGACTGGAATGGACAAGCACTTGAAAATCCAATAGAAACCATAAAAATTGCATATATCCATGCTTCCCAATATATGTGCGCTTGTTTATGTATAAGTTATGGAGCCACCCTCCCTTCCCACCCAAAAAAAAAAAAAAGCTCCCAGGATTTCTGGATTTTCTCTTATTTGCAACAGTCAATGTAAGATATGCCCCGCTCCCTTGAAATTCTGGGCCATTGGATACCTTCTTTGCTTAACCCTTTATGACCTTTTTCCTCTCACTATTTCAGATGAACTTTCAAAACTTTCCCTCCTCTATAATAGATAATGCTTTTGAAAACTACAAAAGAACACTCACGTAGCATCTTCTTTATAACACTATAATAGAAATAAAATTTGGTGCTACTATAGATTTTTTTGGAATACTTCACAGCAACCTTCTGGATATTTCTCATGAATCTAAATTAGTGACAAAATCATCTTACATTGAAAATCTAAAAAGAAACAAAGATAAAACAAGGGCCAAGCTTTCCCCTTATATTTAGAATTTGCTATTTTGCAACTTTCTTCCCACATATGCTTATAATTTTGACTTATAATTTTATAACCAAGAGTTATAATTTTATAACCAAGAGTTTCCTTGGAGAAAGCCCATGCTCCAAGCTAATCTTGGTTCGTGGTCAAATATTTGCATAATCTAATGTATTACATCTATTTTATGTATTCATGCTTAATGATCAAAATTAAATAGATAAATACTTTTGTAGAGGATGTGGTTTTATACTTTTATTCTTGCCCCCCTAATTCAAGATCTTGGCTCCAAAACTACACATGAGAGAGTCCTTTTGAAATTTTTAGTAGGCTCCATATAAAATAATTACCCTTCTACTAGCATCAGAATACATAAAGAAGAAAGTTCATCTATTAGCTGTTCTAATTCACCTTCCAAGAACAAAAGATACCGGTGCTAGAAGGATGATATAGAAATATATGGGGCAAAGAATGAAGTTCAGATACAAGGATCCAATGTTTAATACTTATTGTCAGCACCAAATATATATATATATATATAACATCATATTATAATGAGTTTTGAAGTAGAGCAATAGCAAGAAATAGAAGATGAGGATAATGTAATGACCTGGGACCTTATAGAAAACCGCTAGCCAGAAGTTATTATTTAGGTTCCTTGGCCCTGTGTAAATAATCACTATCCCCCCAACACAATTGATAAAGGACTAAACACATGGATACATGGGTCCTCACAAACTCCACCATTTAAACTCTGGCATCATCGCTAAGCAAAGGGTCCAAGCTTAAACATAATCATAAACACCAAATTGGCTTATGGCCCCAAAAAGATCTATGCTGCAATGTCCCCTACTCATGCATGAGTCATTGGCCAAGTCGGTTCTGACACCATTTTATTACGACTTAGAACCTCACCCAAAAGGGCTGTCGAAGTTATTATCTGAGTTCCTTGCCCTGCATAAGTTCTCAAGATGTCCCCCTTATGCAAGATCACCTAAGCACACTCTCGCACTTTCTTGGGATGATGCATTTTACCCCAATCCTCCCCAAAAAACACCATAAATTTAGAGGAAAAAAAGCCAAAAATGACATTTGATTTGGTTAACTTTTGGAAATGTTAAGTAGGGCTTGACCTATAGCCTCGTAGAAAGAATAATAATTCAAATTCATTTTTATTCCTATTTGTGGTTAACAATGTTAAAATATTTTTAAAAGATATTTCATGAAAAAAATGTTACTCAGTTTGCAACGTAAATGTGAACATGTTGGCTTAGTGTGATCAAGCTTACTCTCAAGCATGTCTGGGTTTGACACAGACTTATGCTCGAGTTAAAGTAATTTCCAATCAACCTGATCAAAACATTCCCTATCAATATGGCAAGTGGCATGCACCATCGGTACGCAAAACATCAATTAAATCCATTAGACAAATAAATGATATAAAGGCAAACACCCACATGCTAAGAATTTGGACTAGATCCAAGAAAGCATCAATACAATGACCACCTTAAATATGAGCCTAAGAACAGAATGAACATTTAGTCTTCAGATTTCTCGATATTTGATGATAGCTATCAGATTGTCAAAATTATCAACCTAATCACGATTGCCAACCTGCTAAAATGTATCTAAATCACAGGGCTTTTGGAAGTCTTATTGAGCACACTTTGCTAGTGCCAGCTCAATCAATGATCAGCATCACTGACGGACTCCAGTAGTTCAAATATATCTGGTGATTGTGAATAATGACCATTAACAACCACTTTTGTGAAGTCATTGTCATCAGAGATTGCCTGAACATGAAATTTTGACGGTAGCATTTTGGATGGCTATGTTATCAATTGTAGAGATGCCTTTCCATGACGGACGCGTAACCAGATCTTTCTCCACGGAATCTGTTAGCTAGTTACTACACCTACATAGCTCCTCATCAAATCTGTTGCTGCTCATCTTATCAGCTTCACCGATCTATCAGATAAAACCTACCCTATCTGGTCAGCCAGGAAGAAACAAGAGAGATGACATTTCAGTACATTCCTAAGGGCTCAGGAATGATTTCTAGGATTCGGGTTCAGAAAATGCTGATCCATGAAATCAAGATCCTTGTATGGTTACCTACATCCACAAATGGAATAGAAGATGAATCAGAAGTATAAAATTACTCATTTATCTTCAAAAACTTCTCCAAAACCAGCATCCAGGACATACTGGTCCTAAAACTATACCCTCCTATTTCAGTTTACTTGGACATCAGGTGCACTGTAAAGCCCCATGGCAGGATACTCTTAAAAAGAAAGTATATAACAAAATGGTAACTTCTCTGTTTTAAAGAAGGGCAAAAACTGTGACTAATAGTATTTTTTTTGACCAGCAGTTGATATGATTCTGGTTACATTGTCAAAACAGAACTTTAGTTAATAAGCTCTAGCTGCTTAACCACTTCTAATTTCACCATTTCCACATCAGCTTTAATTAATAAGCTTTAACTGCTTAACTGCTTATAATTTCATCATTTCCATATTGCTGAAGGGGACAGGGAGAGATAGGAAATCTGATTTGCAAAAAAGTGATTGGCACTACATCGTATTGAACGACAGAGACTAACAGATTGTTATGCCCAGTTCTTCATAGTAAAATGGGGAAAGGAAGC
This sequence comes from Elaeis oleifera, assembly GCA_000441515.1. Lineage (NCBI taxonomy): Eukaryota > Viridiplantae > Streptophyta > Magnoliopsida > Arecales > Arecaceae > Elaeis > Elaeis oleifera. The sequence continues at coordinate 132,963 of KE504827.1, forward strand.
TCCAAAACATAATCTTGGTTTACTAGTTCAGAATTATTCAGAATTCTGTGACTTCAGTCGCACGAAGCATTTTCCCTTTATCTTTTCCATTTCCCTAGGTGTATTATTGTGGTAATCATGTTCCAGTTCCACACAACCTCAGTTTCACTATGAAGGAAATGCAAAAGGTAATCTTGCTACCCAAACATAAACATTGGAAGAATTAAAGCAGAAACAAGATGTTGGAATTAAGATTTTTAATCACCAGAATCTTGTACATTTCCGAAGATCCCGGATACTGAGACGAACCGAGATCTCGATTTATATTGGGTAAGAAAGAATCCAGGTCCAAGACAAAAGGGACCGAGATCTTGGAAATCTCAGCTGATATTATAGGACAATTCAGCAGAAACTCAGATAAATAGAACAAATTTCAAAACAAGTAAAATCAACTTCCTCAATTAAGATGACATGAATACAGCTATCACAATTATAAATAAGCTTGTATGCATGAATTCCTTCTCAATGCAGTGATCACAATTATAACTAAGCTTACATGCATGAATTCATTCTCATGAAAGAAAGAGCAACTCAAATCAGTCCACACCTCTTTTTCACCAATCAAATGAGTGACACATAAACCAATTAAACACACATAGGCAAAGAATCCATACAGCGGTTTAAAATTCAAAGAACTATAATCATAACCAGAAATGCATGGTAATATGAATCAGCCTCAAATCCAAGGCATCGATCAAATTAAACCAATATAACTCCCCAAAAATGAAATTTCTGAAAACCCCATCCACATATAAATGCACATAGAAGAAATCTTGGCATGGTATATTGGGGATTTCACTTCAGAAGAAGAGGCAAGCAACACTCCACAAAAAATTAAGGAAAAACAAAAAAAACTAATGCCAGTACAAGAATGCCACTATGATATTTCCGATTTCAAGTCACTGGAGAATATTTTCTAATAAATCATTAATATGAAATAAATAATAGTATAAAATTGAATAAAGTAATTTGGATGCAATACATATTTAAAAAAAAATCATGGTTAACTGGGTTCTTTAGTCTCTTCCTTCTTTCCCTTCTTTGATTTAGATGCAAAGGATGCTTGTACATGAGATTCATCTCTTTCTCCCCAAAACAAAGCTCAGAAAAAGTAAAACCTTTTGAAAATAAAGGAGAGATCATGACTACTGAGTACAGATTTAACCTAAATTCAGCAAAGAACTCATGAAGATAACTCATTTGGAAATAACGTAGCCACTGCGGACTGCGAGATGGGTAGAAAGGCAATCATAGGAACACACATAGGAACCCATATGTGACTCCAAAACGATTGGATTAACCCAATATTTCTTCTGTTTACGCAAGCAAGCTTCTCAATCTATAAAACCTTGATTCTAGGGAGTCAAAATCCTTATCGGAATTCAAGAAATCCCATCAAAACTATTCCCACCATTCTCGGGCCATAAAAGAAAACAAATCCAAGAAAAGCATGACCACAATCAAGAAATAGACGAATATAAGTGATTTAAAGCCATCGGAACATCGAATCACGCAAGATACACGCAATTGGACGCCAAAAATCGAATCAGAAAAAACTGGAGTCTTCCATCGATCAAAGGAACCACAGAGGCTTTTAAGGATAATGGAACTCACTTTGGGGAGGAGGGAATGGTGGAGGTCATAGACACCCTGGGGGATCTCGTACCCCTCTTTGGGGGAGGGAAGCAGAGAGCCATCTCCGGTGCAAAGTTCACTCTAAGAGCCATTCTTCTAAGAAGCCTTCTCTCTTCTCACAAAAGTCCTTTTTTTTTTTTCTTCTTTTCCTTTGGTTTTTTTTTTATTTAGCCTTTCTCTTTCTTCTCTCTTTCTTTTAGTTCTTTTTATAGCCTTTTTTTCTCACTCTAAGAGCTGGCTGGGGCTGCTTCTGTTCTTGGGTGGCGGTGTTTAGAGCAATGGGAAGACAGCGGGCGGGCTGAGGGGTATTAAATATAAGTACGACCCGAGGATCTTGTTCTCCATGAAATTACATGATTACCCTTGATTTTATTTTTTAAACTCGAGATTTTGTGCATCTTGTCTTTTTAGTTGATCGTGCAGCTTTCAATTTTCAATTTTAGATCCTAGCAGCATAAATCTTTAATAATTTATATTAAATTATATATAAATTATTTGATTTGCTAAAATTATGTAAGCTTTCATGGCATCCAAAGGGAAGAATCATTGAGACATCTAAGTGATTTTATGGACATGCGTGCAGTTATGCTTAACTCCATCTAGATTTTGTGCATGGCTAGTCCTGAGTTCAGATAAGAAAAGAGTTACGGTAGGTTGATGGCTTTATAGTTACATGTTGTGAATATGAATGCATATAAAAAATCGTTAGAGCTTTCTATGTCGGACTACAGGCGTATTGGAAATCAGCATGGATTAACGAAATGTTTACAGAAGTGATGATCTAATCAACTCTCAGATGTGGTGTGAACTTAGCAAGGATTCTCATATCTTAATGGACAGATGTGGGCAAAAGGTTGGACAAAAGATATGATAGATTTAGCGGCTTGGAATATAGGATCATTGTAAAAAAAAAAGAAAGAAAATAAAACTAATAAATACAATAATATCTAGGATGAGAATTAACATAATTTGTCTATAAGAGATAAGGTGAATAGTAGAAAGGCAAAGAAATTGGTAACTCCGGTATATTAGGAAAGATGTAAATAAAACATAGTATGAATTATTATAGGTAAGATTTTAAAAGATTTATATTGCAAATTAGAAACTAAGGATAAAGAGAAAATATCTATTAGACTATGAAACTAAGGGAAAGAAACTAGAGACATGACTCGAGCTAAATGATAACAATAGAAAAGTTTTGGTTAATAGGGACGAGATTAAAAAAGATGGAGGAACTATTTTTACAAATTATTCAATTGAAGTCAAACAAATGATCTAGGATGTTTTACTAGTTCCATTTGAAGATAGAAATATCAAGTTTGTACATAGAATAGTATTTGAGGTGAAGAGAGTTATGAAAAGATGAAAATAGGAAAGTATTTAGACTTGGTGGAATCCCTATTGATGTTTAGAAGTGCTTAGGTGACATGATGGTAACTTGATCAAATAATCTGTTTTATAAAATTTCAAATACCAATAAGATATTAAGATGCTTGATGAATGGAAGAAGAACACTACATACCAATTTATAAAGATGAAGATGATATTCAAAACTTTTCTATCATTGTACTTAACTCATGATATGAAACTTAGAATTATTAAGCATAGATTGAGGTATAACATACAAATATTAGAGAACCAATTTGGTTTATGTCAAAAAGATCAACTATGAAAGCTATTTTTCTCCTTAGAAGGTTAAAGAAATACAAAAACAAGAGACAAGACCTTCGTATGGATTTTATTGATTAAGAGAAAATATATGATAGAGTTTCTAGAAAATTTTATAGTGGGTATTAAAAAAGAAAGAAGCTTCTACTAATTATATTAATATAATTAAGGACATGTATAATAGAGCAAATACTAATGGGATGACTATTGGTAGTAATTCTAATAACTTTCCAATAACAACAGGTTTACACCAAAAATCTATTATCAGTCTTTATATTTTAGTGCTAGTTATGACTAAGCTTACTAGGCATATTCAAAATGATATTCCTTAGAGCATGCTATTTGCAGATGATATAGTTTTAGCATATGCAACTAAACTTGGAATTAATCATAAGTTGTAATTAGGGAGGTAGGTACATTAGAATATAAAAGTTTCATATTAAGTAGGACCAAGATGTAACATATAGAATATAGTTTTAATGAAATTAAAATTGAAATGAGGGTTGGAGTGAAAATTGAAAGTATGAAGTTCTTAAGATTGATCATTTTGGTATTTGGGATCATTTATTCATAAAGAAGGAGAGAGAGAAGAGGATATTTCTATAGATTAAAGCAAAGTAGTTAAAATGCAAAATACAATTGAGATATTATATAATCATAGAATACATGCCAAGTTGAGGAAAATATTTTATAAGACAGTTATATAACCAACTACTTTTGATGGTACAAATATTGGGTAGTTAAAATACAATATATGCATAAGATGTGTGTGGCTAAAATGAGAATATTGAGATAGATGTGCAGTAATATAAGAAAGGACAAAATAAAAAATGATGTCTTTCTTAAAAATGTACAAATAACACCACTTAAAAATAAATTGAGAAGAAAAAAACTTAGATAGTTTGGACATGTAAAATGTAAACTAAAAGATGCATTATTATAGGGAATAATTTGATATATGTAGAAGAAAAGAGGGATAGAGGTAGATTGAAAATCATATAGGATGAAATGTTAAGGAAGAACTTGATATCATTACATCTTTCAAAAGTTATGGTCCTAAACAGAGTAGAATGAAAGAAAAGATTTATGTAGTTGACCATAATTAGTTTGAGATTAAGGCTTAATTGAGTTAAATTAGACTTGAGTTTATATGTGCACTCCTGCTTGTATCAATTGGAAGATAATGTGATTCTCAAATAACCATACCAACACAAGACATGGAGTAATTCTATGCAGAAAAACAAATGGTTAGTCATTGGAGTTGTTTTGTATCAATATGTTAAAGAAACTCATGGTAGGATGTGGCACACTTTTCTACCCAATGCATGAAAGAACTCCAATTTGTAATAGATGCCAGCTTACAACATATGTCATTTTCAAGTATATGCATTTTTCTTATTTTCTATATAAGCTAGAATTTTTTTTGAATTATTATGAGATTATTGGTGGTGGAAAACTATATATCCCTCTAAGCTTCTGTCCATATAATACAGGAACTTCTACTCCTCTACTATTATAATGTGAACTCGTCGGGTCTTTTATCTGAAATACTCTAACTCTACCTGCTAAAACTTCATTATTCACTTTTCCCTTCATATTGGAAAAATCCTGCTGATCATATTTGTTTTTTTATTTTGACCAATTTATGCATTTTTCTCTTGAATATTTTAAAAGAATCAATCAATGTTGTTCATGAGTCTCATAGCACTCCATGCCCTTCTTCCCAACTTGAGTGGGATGCCCTCTTGAGTCCCAATTTTAATCTAATCTTCTCATCCATAAACTTTCCAAGGCATCCATCTATCTATTTATTGGCTTTTACTTCTATCATAGCCATAGATACTTTCTAATTGACATACATTGCAAAAGCAAGAGGCTAATTAACAATAGATTACTATATAATTAACTTGTGATGATGAGAAGTTTGTATATAACATAACAATCATTTTAAGGCCGTATATGGCCTGTAAATAAGAAATTGTTAAGATAGATTAGTTATGTTGTTTGGAATAATGATGCACAAGTTATCTCTATGTTTATTTAGTTAATTTTTTTGAATTTGATTTAGAGTGGTTTTATCCATTAGAAAAAAAAAGAAAAGGAGATACGCATGGATATCAATTTTGTCCAATAATCATTTATGGCAGCGAAGCCAATTTCATGGACGGCTCTTTCTTGCTCTACCCTTCTTTGTCTAAAATCTACGAGTTTATTAAAGGATTGTTTGCTCTAATATTACTGGTTGTAATTAGGATTATATTTTGTTTATCTCAGGTACTTTTGGAGAAGGGAAGGGGCAAATAGGTAATGACATAGGAATTAGACGTGACGAAGTAGCGCAGGGTGGTTTTCAGGAACCACCCACTGTAGCGTCTGACAGGCCAAATGGCAGCAGAATAAGAAATGCTGCCAATTTTAGTTGCACCGCCATTATAGCCGTCTCCAGAGGCTGTGCCACTTGGGCTGGCTCATGGCCTTCTCTGCTCTTCCTTCCGTTTAATTGTTTCTTCTCTCCCATGCCATGGCGTTACTCCTCCCTTTTCCCTCTGCCATCTTTCCCAAAGTCCAACCCAGTGACAGTACCATCTGCCAACTAATTCCTGGTCTCTCTGGTGTTTCTAACTAATTGTTCGGTTCAGCATTGAAAAAATTGGAGTAGATCCAATGTTGCATTAATGGTCATTTAAGTTACTTTATGGAATGGGTTCAACTGTCCCATGGCAGATGGAATACCACATTTTTTGGAATGGGCTGGGAATTACATCCACTCAAATTGTGTCTCATTTGAGGTTCAACATGTAGATCACTTCTCAGATCAATGGTACAATATTTTATTGCTGTAATTAATTAGACACGATTTGCGTGTTAGTTTTCTTTGATTTTTTTAAAAATATGTTAGTTTTCTCTAATTAGACGCGAGTTGTATGTTAGTTTCTTAATTTTTTAAACTCCCAAAGCTGAGTATTAGCTGAACCTCAGCTTGGTTAGCAGCCCAGTGCATGGTCTGATTCATTATTTTGATTTCAGTTATGTCAAACGGGTATGGTAGGATTTTCTGTATGGTAATCATAGTTCTTGCATAACAATAATTATACAGTCTCTTCTAGAATATCTAATAAAATTGGGACGATACAAAGTAGATAAATATGGCCCCTGCATGATGATAACTTGCATAACTCAGGGAACAGTCCCAAAAAAGCCTCATTATGATATGAAAATCTTGATTTTTATGTAAGTTGTCCACATTTTTTGAATAAATCATTGATTTTCTGCCGATGTTTTATGCATATGCAAGGAAAGTGATTTTTTTTAAAAGTGAAAAGAAATAGCGATTTTCCTAATAATATAATTATTTGTTGTAATAGTCTGCTAATTTCTATTGTAATAATCATGAAAGCTAATATAATTTTGTTGAAATCTAGGCTAGATAAATAACAACCGCAATAGGATTGCTTCAGGGGGTGTTTAGTATTGGGTGATCATTCATCAATCCCTAATCAAGATGATGTAGATGGAGATGATGAGATCACCATATTTGGTTGAATAATAATAATCTTATTTGATGATGATCTCAAATCATTCATACTTCTCAAATCACTGTGTAATCAGGGATATTCATCTTTGAGGTCAGCAATTTAAATCACCATGGAGCAATGATATTGGGTAGAAATTTAAGGATAAAAATATCCTTCAGTCTCATGAAAAAAATTAGTATATTAATATATAGTTAATATTATATTATAATATATTATTTATCATATTATTGTCATATTATTATTCAATGATAATATAAAATTAGAATATAAATATTCTATTGTACTTTATATTTATATAATAAATTATTTTAGTGCCTTATTTTTTAATCAAATAAATATTACTAAGAAATAATATATCATTAGTATAATAAAAATATTAATTCTATAAAATGATGATTAGTATATTTTTATATATTAATAATTTAAAGGACTAATAAATATAGTTTATAGAATATATTAATCATTAATATATTAATAAATATATTAATATTTTATTATAGTATATTTTATATAATTAATAAATATATTATTTTGAAATATATGAGGGGTAGTTTTTGGTATAAATTATGGGAGCATGTGATGTCCCTCGTACTACATCTATAGAAACAATGCAGGAGACTTAATTGATTGATGGATAAATTGAGGGGTAAGTAAGACCGTGGTTCCTTTCTCCTAAAGTTATCATAGGCAAGGATGAGGTTGAGAAACTTCATTTATATGACTGTCTATGACGGTAATAATGGTAAGATGGTGATAATCGTTTCTTAGTGAAGCATGGAGCCTGTTGCTTAACAAGAAGCTTGATTGTATTCAAATCATACATTAGGTTAGGTTCAAAGCAATTCAACTAAGAATAAGCGTAAACTAGTTGGGGTCAACTACATGAATCTTTTTCTTTAAATACCATTCTATTTAGGATCATACTTTCCAAAAATCACCAAAACAAGAGAACATAATTAGATAGGATGTAATTCACCAAATAGCATCGTCCTAGCTCACCCTGCCATTCTTTCTCAATTGTGAAATAAGAATGAGCTTATTATTAGATTCCAGTGCCTAAAAAAAACACCATCCTCTATGTCCTAAAATTACTAGCACCTTTTTCAAAGGATATGTAATGAGAAGTTTGGGTTGTATCTTTCATGTGAAAGAATGATTGATCTTTTTTTGCGACATCAATTGTAGGATTGTGATTTGCATAGATTTCAAAGTATTTCAATTTTATTTTCCATTTGCCTACTAGATCTCAAAGCGGATATTGCACAATCTAACGATTAGTGTCAAGAAAGAAGAACAATCATTCTTTCGTATAAGAGATACAACTTGAACCCAATGAGTGGGTCGAATCAAACCATACACCTGCTTGGATCATCACCATCGCCCCACCTTGGGCATGTGAGTTATGACACAAGAAGGGAGCTGGTATGTTTTATTAGACAATTTGAGGGTACCTAAGGATATGATCCTTTGTTAATACCTTTAGACCCCGAGAATTTTGAAAAAGGTGGATCTGGTTTAACCATAGTATAATCAAATAAGAGACCTTTATCAAGGCCAGGGGATTATTTCTATCAAATGTAAATTGTACATGAAACATAGGGAGATTTGTTTTTTTTTGATAAATCCAGAACATTCATATAACTCACATATGAATACATCCTAAAAGGTCAAAAAGAACAAGGTTCGGAAGGACACCGGCAAAATAGAAGAGGCCCCCAAAGCATTCCATCGGAATAATCTATAACAAAACTCATCACCACGTTAGCAGTAGAATTCGCCTCATGATAGACATGCCAGATATCTACAGAGGCACAGGAGTCAAGAATCCTCCGAATGTTGTGAATGAGAGAGTGACAAGCATAGCGGCCCGTTGCTCCTATATTTAGGAAATCACTATCATGAAATCCCCCCCCCACCACCAAATGATTAGCCCCAAGAGCTAGTCTCGCATAAGAGATGCCCTCCCAAGCCACCTATAGCTCCACCATAGGGATGGTGGACCTTGTGAGGTGGACTTCATCGCCATGATGAGCCTTGAGACTGAGCCACAAATCACAAATTTAGCCACATCTTACTATCCACCATGCTACCATCGAAGTTGACCTTGAGGAAAGTCGAGGTGGGGCTCTCAGAAATAAACACCCTCTGAGGCACTCCATGAACAAGAGAGGAGTCTTAGGTGCCCCAAGTCCTCAAAGTCATACAATCCAACACAGCATCAGCAAACTCCCTTGCTTGGACCATAGCCCTCTCAAGCACAAACCTCACCGACTGCCATCCAGCCTAAAAAATCCTATGTTTTAAGCGAGCCAAATATGATAAGCAATATAGGCCACCCTGATGCCCATAGATCTGGTACCTCTAGCCTCTGTACCCTATGCACAGCTTAAAGAAGTCTTGAGTGCTGGGATTCGGATGTACAGTAGAAGATGATATTTTAAAACTTTATATGCATTCAACAATTGAAAACATATGATACGAATCCAAAAATCAAGATCACCTCGATGATTACAATTAAATACAAACCAAAGAACAATCAAATAAAAAGAAGAATATGAATACCTCTAAGAAGATCTTAGATTATTTTTTTCTTGTTTGATTTTCACTGAGCATCTAAGCAAATACCCTCCAATGCTGATCCACATAGGAACCAATCAAGGACCTCTCCCTCAACTCTTTTCTGAATCCTTTCTCAAAGAATTCAGTGGCCCCTCTCTTTTCTTTTGCCTTTATCGTGAACTCTCCTTGGACGTGAGGAGTAGGCATGAGGTTGAGGCGCGAAGCCTTATTTATTAATGAGATCCTTTGAGGCATCCAAACTCTTTGGCGCATGATCTCTAGGCGTGAAACCTCTAGAGCATCCAAACTTTTTGGTGTGGAGTTTGAGGGATTAGTTAGTTAGGATTTTAACACATGTTCTAGCATGCCTATTTAAAGCCCTCTTGGATTTCACATAAATCTATGACCTTAGTACTTTATTTAAATAGATCCTTGAAGGCCCAAATTAAATAAGCCACTAATCTTAAGTCCTTGAGAATAATTTCATAAGTGTATGACCCATTAGATTTCACATCTAACTAGTAGTAGGCCCAAGCTCATATCCACCTAACTTAATTAGAATTTTCTAATTAATTAGGTCCAAAATATGTTAAGCCCAAATGCATCAATTAAGTAGAATCTCTTTTAATTAATTATTGAATCAAACTCTTTAATTCATAAAAGCCTATAAGTCAATATTGATGTCTAGCAACGTATCATGACTATTCAGAAGATGTACAAATTTGGTAAAATAATCAAAATACTCTTTCATGAAAATTATCATGCAATTCAATCTTCGATTACACAACATCCTAGATAAGTCATAGATATGAAATTATGTCGAGTTTAAATACTTATCTATATATATTTCGATCTAATGATGATGACTCGAGTAATGAAAATATTAAAATTTTTTCTAATTTTCAACATACTTTGATCAAAGACTTTCTCAGTTGTCATTCTATGTGATTATATAGGATGTTCTCTCCTCTTAAAAGGAGTAATCAATTTCTTATTGACCACTCACAATCTCTATGTACATTTCATCATATTCAGAATATTCTACAAAGACATCAGAGAGTCATGTTAGAGTATGGATCAAAATATAGATCCATATAAATAAGGTACCATGATGATCTCAGGTCTAAAAATTATTTGCACCACTTCTACTAAAGAACCATCTATTGACATACTAGTAAGACTCCATTAGATGTTTTCTCTATAGATCTATTCAGTGAACTCATTCTCCAGTAAGCATCCATAGTCTTGTATTATTATCTTTACACAAGTGATTGTAAGATTAATTATTTTCTTCTTTGAGTATACATAGGATGTGCTAGTCTTACTGGTATCATTGATATTTAATAAACACTCACTGCCTTTCAATCACCTACTTGCACTAAAGCCAATTTCTACCCGATGTCTTACAAAATAAATGATCTTCCAGCTGCAATCTCCATGGATAGAAGTTCAACAGTTGGAACTACTGACTCCCATCGATTGAGGACTTTAAATAATAAAGGAGAAATATTTTGCTTTTGTGGGCAGTGGGCTAAAATAAGGACCTCATGGACAAAAGAACCTAGGTCGAAGTTTCTTGGTTGCCCATGATTTGAGGTATGAGTTACTTTTTTTCCTAATCTTACTTGATATTTTTCTTAGTTTTGACTTTCATAAGTACTTTTGTACTGGGAGGTATACATCCTGTGACGATTTTGAGTGGTATGATGATAAAATCTGCCTCCATAGGAAGGTGGTCATCAATCAACTTAAGAAGAAAATAGATGAGATGGTGGACCAAGTGGGATGCTTCTATGCCAAAGAGAAGATGTATTGGAGAATGCTTTTTTTCACTTGGTTCGTTCTTGACATTTTGATGGCCAAGAATCAGTAGTAGGACCTTCGGATGCATTAATTTGAAGTGTATTTTGAAAATTTGATATGGATAATGTGGGAGGTTTGTGGCTATTAAATAGGATATTTGTAATAAAATCATCTATAATTTCAAATGAAATATTTTTATACTCCTCAATTTATCTATTTTATACTAAAATATACTGCAAACTAGTAGCTAGAATGAACTTGAGGAAGTAACCAAAAACAGGGCTGGATGAAATATATCATTGCAGTAACATTAAGGACCAAATAAAATTTATAAAAATTCATTGACTTATGAGATATATATTGCATGGGCCACTCTTTTGAGTTTCAACAATAATTCAGAACAAATGGAATGATGCTATGGAAGTAACCAAAAATCAGACATTATAGAATATGTCATTGCAGTAACATTGAGGACTAAATAAAATAAGTCAAACATTTCATGGACTAATGAGATATACATTGCGTAAGCTTTTTTTTCTGAATTTCAACAGTAATTCATCAAAATCTAAATTGTATGGGAATATAAAAGCTGACAGCCACCTAATATGAATCATTTGAAAATATATTATTCTTGATAACAGTGCAAGACCACATTCATTATATAATATCATTTGATCATTCTTATCCTGACTCTGACTCTATAACACATCAAATGGAATGGGACCACCATTTACATCTTTTAAAAGTAAGTACAGGAATAAAGTGACAAAACCAACATTGTTTATAACCAAAAATTGAGATACCTATCACTTACAGCCTTAAGCAACACTACTTACAACATATTAAAATACTTATTTAGTAGATGAACTAGGTCCAACACTCCCACTACCAATAGATGTATTCCTTGCAGTCCTCTTAGGTACTGATTGAAATGTAGCCCTATCTCCAGCCTTTCCACCCTAACTCTAGCTGAAACTCCAATCCTCCCACCCCTAAATTCAGCTGAAACTCTAGTCCTCCCACCCCTAACTCCAACTAAAACTCTAGCCCTCACAGCAGATGTAGATACAGCCGAAGATCTCTCGATAGCAGATGAAGATGAAACCCTCCAACAGTAGGTGAAGATGAGGCCCTCCTAGCAACAAGTAAAGATGAACCCTTCTGATAGCAGATGAAGCTCTTATGATAGTAGTGAAGCTCTACCAGCATTAGACCTAGCCCTTGATGCCGAAGCCCTCTCAATTGATGTAGCAACCCTCCAGCAACTTTCCTATACAGTGGAGGCCTTCCAGCATGAGCCTTTCCAATTGCAGTCCTTGTGCCACCAGCACGACTGCTGTCAATAGCGGTAGCACCCACCTGTGGAGCATCAATTTCACTGGATGTAGATTCCTGCAAGGTATCAGAAGTAATTCATTAATGCATTGTTTGGATTGTTGATATGAAATTTTTGATTTTTGATATATCTGTGTGCCATGATACTCTAAAGCAATTTAAATCCCATGAATCTCCCATTGCTGCTCCCCTGCCCTTGGCTTTCATGTACTAAAGTAGAAAAATCTCTACTTTGTTGCCTTTATTTTAGATTTTCTCCAATTAGTTGTCCCCTGCAAGTCCTTGAGTTATGTCCTAATAAATGATATTTTCCACACCTTATGATTGTGTTAGTATTTCTTATTCTGCTTGGATTAGGGTGTTGTATGGTTCATCTACATCTCTTTTCTTTTCTATTCAGCCTACCAGGTGGCCTTCTTACTATTGGAGATAGTAGAGGGACTAAGTTAGTCTTAGGCCACATGTTCTGTCAATTAAGTGGTTGGAGAAAGTTAGAGTATGTTCTCAGATAATTTCTCTATTATAGTAAATATGCACAAACTCCTTCAGCCTCTTTTTAAAAAGTATATCCACTGCATCGGATGTGCATAAGATATACTAGTCAATTGCCATCTGAAATAGCTACATTTATACTTTTCTAAATTCACAATATACTGATTAGGACTATGCTCAACCTCATACATGCTACCACCAGCCCATGTTGCTAGATAGTACCTTCAAACTTTCTTATTTTCTCCAGTTTCTTCATGATATTAGGATAAATTGGATTAATATATTTGAGCATCACTTCTCTCTTCTTAGTTATCCTTGATATCATAGCCTTGCGTATCATCTCTAGCATTTATACTATTGGCTTATCCCTAGAATGCAATATATAAGCATTAAAAGTCTCAGACAAATTATTTCTTAAGTACCAACCCTTGAACTTTATCTTAAAATTCTCAAACAAATGATGGACACAGAATCTATGGTCAACTCCTAGTAGTAGATCATCAAATATAGGCAACAAACTCTGCATAAACCATAGAATATGATTAACACATACACTACATACACTATCATAACTAAAATAATCTTTGTGCAATATAAATATGTAAACTGTAATGGTACCTTCTCCTACTCAGAATAAATATCTATCCTCTATCCCTGTACGAGCCAATGTCAAGTTGAAGAAGCTCCAAAAATCAAGACCAGCTATCTTTTGATTCAGCTTCAACAACAACCCAGGCAATTGGGTACATTCTATCATTTCCATAAATTCCAATTGTAGCAATTAACTAACCCAAGCAAGGTCCTTCTAGGTGACAAACATTAGGGCAATTATAGGCTTGCATCTATCCAGAAAATCTTGCTTACAAGCAGCAAAATAAATATAAAATCTTTTGAAGATGGGTGGGCCATTGGGTTCTTGTGTATCAAGAAGCATTTTTATTGTGCTACCTTCATTTGTCCTTCTAATCTCCTTGATATAATCATATAGTCTATTGTATTGCTCTACTGTAGTCTCATGGATCATCTCCATCTCTACTGTAGTCCTATGGATCATCTCCATAGCCTTCCTCTTTGCCCAATAAGCTTAAAATATTGATATTTGTGCATTCAAATCTTGCCTAACTTAGGCAACCAACTCTCTTAGCTTTTAAGAGGGCTGACTCTTGAATCTTTCAAGATATTAGCTTGATAACTTGATTTTATATTCCTATTCTAAATCTCCCTACAATAAGTGTGCTCTCTATGATAAGACTTAATCTATACAATTGATCCATCCTGCATCAAAGAAGCATGCAATTTTCACCTACAATTGCCATGGCATATTGCTCTTACCCTCACCTTATCATTTTTCACTAACTTAACATTGTGGCCCCCATTAATTGTATGTGCTCTAATTATTGATTTGAGGATTACGAAGCTCTTGAATTTCATGTCCAACTTAAATGGAACATTGTCTAAATCAGTTTTCTCTCTGAAAATATTAAATGTATCATCTCTCTCTTCATCTGTAGTTTTATGTGAATCTAAATCATCACTGTCTGCATAGTTTGAGGAAACATCCAACTGAATTTTACCCACTTCAATCCTAGGTACAGATGATCCAGCCCTAGTTTCAGCCTGTTCAGCTTTAGGTTTGGCCTTTTCAGCCATAGGTTCAGCCTCTATAGTCCTAGATTTAGACTCTTCAGTCCTAAGTTGTACTTCTTTATCATCACTCCTCATATAATCACTGTCATATAGATCATCCAAATTAATGCTTCTATCACTTTCACTTCCACTTTGTTCAGCCCCAACTCCCTTACTGCCTTCAGCCCCAACATCTTCACTTCCTTCCCAACAGGTTCTTCATGTAAATGAATGAGCATATACTCTAAATTGAGCAATAGCTCAGCAACTGAACAAGGCTACAGCTACTCCTACTTCACTGGCTTTGGCACAGCTTCCTATTGAGCACTCACAACTTCATCTCTATGTTTCACATAAACATTTATCATGCTATCTAGAGGAATGTCTGAAATCATGTCTAAAATATCTTGATCATCAAAATAAACTTCAATTCTTTATTCAAATCTTTTCTTGGCTTGACATAGTAAAATTGAGAGAAATTAGAAACCACAATATCCCTCAACATGCTCTCCATCTTCGAAATAGAGAATCTATCAGGATTCACATTATCAAAATTGAAATTTA
>KE504827.1:189235-214335 GCA_000441515.1 Elaeis oleifera
GACCTATGCTCGATAAACATTATCGTCCTTGGTAACAGCGTATCATTTGGTCGCGAACATGTTTAAGGACTAAGCGACAAATCCTCCTTTGTCGAGTCTAAATAGTCCTAAGGACTTCACCACAACACAAGAGTTCATTAGAAGATGAAATATTTGTGATGAAAAAATATCAAATAACTTTATTATTTATAATTCATGTACTAATACAAAATGAGCACAACCGTCAACAGGCTGACGATTGGCTTTGGGACACTATTTCCAACAGTATTATATTTTATTGCATTCATTATGCTCATTTAAGGGGTTGTTGTGCTGAAATTTCTGTACATTATTTTTTTCCTATTGTATTTGGCGTTTTGAGTTTTGGAGGGTTCCAAAACTCGGTTGAATTGATCCGAACCTGAAATTGGATTGTTAAGAGTTGGCTTGTATCCGAAAAATAAGTGTTCTTACTTGGATAGCAAAGATCGGGATTGTCCGACATGTTATATTTTGAAATTCTTTTAATGGATTGAATTCTCAAGTAGGAACTTGGGGAGTAGATGTAGGTGTAAGATTGGCACCGAACCATTATAAATTTTTGTGTTTGTTGTGCTTGCATCTCTTTACTTATTTTTGTGCTTTATACTTGTTTACCTATCATTTGTGTTTGATTGTATTTTTATTGCAAATCAACTCATTCCACTCAATACTTTAGCACATTACTTAAGTGCACTAATCTTAAAAATTTAAAAGATCCAATTCACCCTCTCCTCTTGGGCTCCATATCTGGGCAACAGCGACATTATTTGTTACCTAAGGAGTTTGTTTTACTTTCGGACCATCAAGCCCTTAGCTATTTTAAGTCACAAAAAAATTGAATTCACGACATGCGAAGTGGGTCACATTTCTTGAAGAATACACATATGTTCTTAAACATCTTACTGGAGTCAAGAATAGAGCTGCTATGCCCTTAGTAGTGTTGTTATGACTTTGCATGCTTTAGGAGCATAAGTTATAGGATTTGATCAAGTCAAAGATGATTATCTAGCATGCCAAGATTTCGGTGAGACTCACAAGGGCCTTCTAGATGGACAGCATGACAACTCTGATTTTATTATTCGTGATGGATATTTATTTAAGGATAGATGCTTGTGCATTCCCCAAAATTCTTGGAGAGAGTTTGTGATTTGACAGTTGCATTCTGGAGGTTTAGTAGGACATTTTGGTATGGATAAAACTATTTTTTGGTAGAAGACCATTTCTTTTGGCCGAGCCTTAAGCAGGATGTTGCACGTCTTATTGCCTAATGTGATAGATGTTAGACAATTAAAGGCAAACGAAAAGGTACTGGTTTGTATATACCTTTGCTCATATCTCATGCCCCATAGCAATATTTGAGCATGGACTTTGCTTTAGGACTTCCTAAGATTATTCAAGGTCATGATTTGATTCTAGTGGTGGTCAATAGATTTTCTAAAATGATACAGATTATATCATGTAGAAAATCTTCTGATGCCACCCACACAACAAAGTAGGTTGTAAAATTATATGGATTACCAAAGGCTATTATGAGTGATAGAGATGTGCGATTCATGAGTTACTTTTGAAAAATAATATGAAAATTAATGAACACTAAATTATAATTTCTTTATCATACCATTCACAAATAGATGGCCAGATTGAGATTGTCAATCGAAGCCTGGGTGACTTATTGCATTCTCTAGTAGGTGATCATACTAGAAATTGGGACAGCATTTTGTCTATGACCAAATTTGTTTACAACAACTCGATTAATCGCACCACAGGAATGAGTTTGTTTGAAATTGTCAGTGGTTACAACCCTAGAACATCCATTGACCTAATTTCATTACCTATAGACTATAGGTCAAGTCAGCATACTGAAGCATTTGTTCAGCATATAAAAGATTTGCATGATAAAAAAGATGAGCAATCATTTTAAAAACTTAGATTTATGCAAATAAAGCAAATGCACGTCGGCATGAAGGAAATTTTAAAGAACGAGATATGGTTATGATAAGGATTTGACCAGAATGATTTCATATAGGTACCGTGAAAAAGCTATATGCAAGAAATTTGGATCTATTTAAGATCTTGAAGTGACTAAATCCAAATGCTTATGTCTTGAATTTGTCCGCTGATGTTGGTTTTAGCTCAATAGTCAATATCGAGGATCTTAACCACTATCATGAGCCTCTTTCTATTAACAATCCCATTTCTACAAGTATATCGCCAACACTACCTCCACTTCTACTTCCATCCATACCTAATATTCCAAAAAGAAAGAGAAAATTGAACAGGTTCTTGATGACCGAGTTGTTATTCCATGATCAAGGGATTGGTGAGTTTTCTGATGAAGAGGGCATTCCGATATGATGAAAAAGTGATATGGATACTCGAGCACGAGCTTAGAGACATTGCTCCAAATCTCTATGAGGATTACATCAGCCATAATCTATCAGAGTTGGTTTTTTTGAAGCCAAAAAGAGATGATGTAGACCGAGCCCGACCTGCATCCACGTTCGGATTCCGGATCTATCAATGAAGGCGGCACAAGTTGACATCCGAATCTACTATATAGATTTGAAGATTTTTTAGATTTATTCTGAATTATTCTATTTAGAAAGATTTTATTCTATCATTTTTTTCTATTTAAAAAGATTTTATTCCATCATTTTTTCTTTTCTGCTTAGGAAGATTTTATCATCTTTTTTTTTACTTAGAAGGATCTTATTTTATCATCTTCTTTTCTAAATAAGTCTCTAGATTTGGAATATTTTTCTGTAATTCTCGGATATGTTTAGTATATAAATAACCCATAAGATTTTGACGATCGAAGATAGAATGATTATTGAATCAAATTCGAGTTTTATTAAAATAGTTGTGGCGAAAGCTATTTCTTTTCTGAGGTGTTACTGGTTCTGATGAGGTCCAAAGTTTAATATTTCTTTAGATCTATGTTCTCTTTTATTTTTTGCAAATTTTGATTGCCTACTTGTGAGATTTGATTGAGATTTGAGAAAGTTAGGAAGATTTCAAGAAGTAGGAAGAAGACAGAGATTGAAGATAAAGATCTCTTATCTCTTCTCCTTGCACGTGCTATCCGAGGCATCCGACCTGCCACCCATGCTAGCAATTTGGGCTAACTTCAGCCCAAAGCCAACTATTAACATTTTAACTTTTTGGTTTCAAAAAAAAGATTGTATTGCTAATTTTCTATCCAGATCCAGATCTACATATATCATCTATTTCATTCTTTTCCTCAAAAACTCATAGTATTATTTTTTTTTAAATCTTAAAAATTTAACTCAATCCTTTTCCTTTCTGTATAGTACTTGATTGCAATTGTTGGGTAGGGTGTAAAAATTCCATTCCGACCGCCTAAATTGTCCAATCATATCCAAATCTAGTCAAATATGGCAGTTTGATAGTTTAACTGATTCGATTCGATCGAATAAATAAAAAATCGATATTTCAGTTTGATTATTAGTTTATTGATTTATATAATTCACTGAAATTGAATCGAACCGATAAATTGAAATTAAAATATTGTCATTTTATATATTTATATATATACCTTTGTTACATGCTTATATTTGTATATACACTCATGTTATATGTTTATTTAAAGTTGGGTCGTGTACTTTATATGAATTAAGAATCTGAATATTGATTTGATCCTATTTCAATCCAACTTGGATCAAATTTGATTTGATTATGGGCGATAACAAAAGAACAAAAATAGAAACTAAATCAACTAACTCACTTAAATCGAAAAATCGTTTCAATACTTGAGAAAACTACATGAATAAACTGAACCGATACAAAACTGAACCAAAAAAATCGATTATATTTAGTCAAATATTTGATTTTAGGAACCTCTTAAACCGAAACATCGGTTTGGTTTGAAAAAAATCATTCAAAACCGAAGTGACTCAACCATTTTCAGCCCTACTATTGGGTAAGAATTGACCACGTAGATATCTATAAGCTTAGCTAAGAGATTATTGCAGACAGGTTGTGGATTGATTTGGATTAATCATAACAGCTTAATTGCACGCTTGTTGGACATCATGTGATATAATTTTTATTTTATTTTTTATTTATTATTTTCTTTAGCCGAATATTTTTTATATTAAATTATTTTTTTAAAAAAATTGCTCATTTAATTTATTTTGCAAACTATTTTGCCTGTCACATTTAAGGGATAGCAATCTATAGGGTAGGTTTGATATTTTCTGTGCTGCATTGGTGTATAGCATATAGGATTTTAGACTATCCCGCATCATATATCAGAATGTATTGTTACCTCTTTGAAGAATCATTATGTGGTTCGAAAAGGAAATTGTTCATCATCTTGCACAATATGAAGTTTTATAGAATTGAAGTAACAGCACTAGAACTTGATACGGTGCCAAACATTGGACTGCAAATCTTAATTGGGTTCTCTTTGAGTCTATCAAAATCTATCACAAATCTAAATTGTGGGAATTTCTTATATATTCGATTGCACAACATTGGTTTCCCCCATTGCCCTTATGATGTGGCCTGATGCTGCTTGTTTAAAAAAGGAATTGTTAGTGTAAATGCCCTACAAGTTCTTTTGGTTGAAAAAATGTTTTTTTTGAAAATTATCATCATCAGCAACCCTGCATGTAGGGATTGCCTTGCAGATGGCAGTATGATGGAATTCTAAGGATCCTCATAGTACTTGCAGCAAAAGATAGGAATCTTCTTTAATGATATTATCATATAAAAAAATATGAATAAGGGTTAAATAATTTATATTTGCTCATGGTGATAAATCTTATATGGATCTTCACATGTCTAGGAGACATTCAAGACTGTGGAAATAGGCAGATGGACTAAAATGGCCGTAGTAATAATTCTTTAAGGGTCATTTGCTTTTGCAGCCTCAACATCTGCTGTAGGAACATGAAGATCTACATCAGATTTATCACCATGGGTATGGGTAGGTATAATTTATTCTAACCATTATTCATCCTTCTTTGTATGGTAATATCATGAACAAAGGTCTTTATCTTCCAATGTATGTGCTCTTAGTATGCCTAGGATTTTGTCATATACAACAGACCATATTTAGCATTACAAAATTGCACCTCAATGTACTTTATGCTATGCTATACAAATCTGACAACCAAAGTGAAGATGCATGATTCTAGAGGAGTCTGATGATTTTCTAGTTATAACATGAAAATCCAATTCATGACATTTTTCCAAGCTCTTGACCAATCCGATTCACCAAACACGACTCTTGAATCCCCCAACCAACCTAACTCACCTCCACTCAACCAAACCACTATCTATGGGTTAAAAGATATAGAACTGAGTGATGAATGGGTTAGAGGAAGCTTCGTCTCAGTTAGGATAGGTTGGACTAGGGTTGCAAAATTTAGCAGGCCCCGATTAGTTTGTGCTTAGCCCAAGAAATAGAATTACAACTCACTGTTACACCAGGGAAACTACTTTCAGATGTAGGATCGGTCTCTTCATTTTTCTTTCTCTTGATATATCTAGTTATCTATTCAGTTTTTGGTCTAAATGATAATGTAATTACAGATAATGAATCCTACTGACCTTTAACTTGACTTCCACTTGTCTAAATTCTCCAAGGTACCCATGTTACTTGATCATTTTCTCCATGCTTATGATCATGTTACAGATGCATGTTTTGAAAGGTGAAACTTGGTACTCTAGGGTTTAGGTAAAATGCATCCACTTAGTCCAAGATCCAATTGATGATTGTTATTAAATCCCTTCTTCTCACATGCAAGTATCTCAATAACATTTGGGTTCTTCATGAACTCGATCAAATTCCTGAGAAACTGTAACAATGATAATAAGATCTCCATCTTATCTCGATGCAAAGAGTGATTTTTGGTTGGTCTATTAAGTTAGATTTTAGTAGAGCAGTCTAAATCTTAACACTAACATGGAGAAAGTAAATTGCACACTTAATTTAATCCAATGAGACATTTAACTATGTGTAAACTATGTCCTCAATGCAAGGCAATGCAAGTTTTCCGGTGCATGTATTGACCCCATTTTCATGGAGTACATATCATCCTAATGTTTGGAAGGAGCGCAGTGGCAGACCCTAAAAACTAAGACACAATGCAAACTGTTTACAAATTGTTCAGGTTTATAATACTGTTTCTCCAACTTGTTTACGAATTGTTTCTAATTCTTCATTAAAGTCCATCATAAATCCTGTTGCGGCCAATCTCCTGTTGCGCCCGTCGTCAGTGAAGAGCATCCACAAAACGAAATCCTCACAAACTAGAATTGTGTCCGGCGGGGATCCTCCGATGCTTAAGTCAGAGAGGGGTTGGTGAACAACAGATAAAGAGAATTTAAAATGGTAGAGTCTTCGCCCAGAATTGCCTTATTCGTGCTATTCATTTATCTTCCTTTTATAAATGATTCTGATGTAACCATCGAGCACGTGGTTCCGTTTTTATGGTACTAAATTATCAGACCATAATTATAGAGTTAATGGGTTGTTTATTCTCACTAATGACCGTGACACGTAGTCGATAACTGTTCATAACGGTTTGGGTGTATTGGAAAGATAGACCGACTATATGTCAGTAATAGTGACAAGTTGGTAGTCTTGGAGATCCGAATGAGCATCGATCGGTAACTCTGACTCTGATATGCCAATGGTCTTCGGTCGAAGATTAACTAAGTTCTGTTGTTGGTTGATAATAGCCGACTGTCGGTCGGTCAGCCGATTGTGAGCCGGCGTAATGTGTTCATTCGATCGATGTAGAGTCGGAGTCGGCGGTCGGTTGTATTGTCCCAACAGTTATCCCTCACTCTCAAGTCCAAGGTGGTCTGACGTGTATACCATCACGTGGTTTGTCACGTTGGGTGAAGGGAGCCATCAAGTGTTGCCTCGAGTCCCGACTTAGTTGCTGTCCTTTATGAATTTTTTGGAATACAAGAGATCTTCGACTGTTTTGCTATTTTGATAGCCGTGAAATCATTATTAGACTATCATTTTGATAGGATAATTCGCCATCGGACATCGTTTCAGGAAGATAATTTGGCGTCGGATGATATGATTTTGACTAGTAGATCTTGACCACGTGTCCGAACATCATTGGGTCGGAGTTGTTCACGCAAATAATGGTGAGGTGGCACGGTCAAGAGTAGGTGCGTCGAATTGTTCGACTAATGATCGATCCAGATATTGCCACATGTCATCATCTGATGAGATTCAGATTTGACCAATTTTATCTGGACCGTTGAAGGATCCTATATATATAGGGTCACTTTTAGCCAAACTTTTACTTTACATTTTGTCACCATCCTCTACTGCAGAAGGTTCTGACGGAAGATCGCCCGAGTACTAGAGAGCTCCGAGGTCTCTTCTCCGTCCTTTTTTTAGCTTTCAAATCAAGTTTCTTATCCTTTTCCTTGAGTCCGTCTCTCATTTGAGTTTTCATTTATAGGATTTTCTCTACTTTTCCATCTTCATGGCTGGAGCTTCTTCTCGGGATAGTCGGTCAGAAAATCTAACCGACGATTCTCCTTCGGGTCTGGAAGTGGAGGCTTCTTTCCTATCCGAACCTCATGATGAACGATTTCGGGAGCAATATCGTATCCCGGAGCAATATCAGCTCTTCGCTCTTGACTCCGATGGTCGGGTGAACTCCTCTCCTTCGGGTCAGATTGCCTTCTATATTGAAGACCTTCGGATCAGTTTTCGATTTTCGATTTTGAAGTTTGTCTGGAATCTTCTTGATTACTACGGCCTTTGCCTTACTCAGCTGGCACCGAACTCTGTTCGGTTGTAAATTAGCTTTGCTTTGCTATGTCGGCTCATACCGATTGAGCCTCGCCTTTATCACTTTCAAACTTTCTTTGTCTTTCATCCCTATCCGAAGGTCAAGGGTTAGTGGTTCTTCAATCTGAGAAAAGATCTTCTTTCATTATCGATCTTCCATCGTCCATTTATGGATGGAAGAATCAATTCTTTTTGTTCTTCTCCTTCTCCTTGGGGCTTTCTTCGTGCTGGGGTGATCCGAGGATCGACCCCAATGAGAATAATCGAGTGAAGGTTGATGATTGAGAGGATTTCATCGACTGAAGGATATGACAGTTCCACCGCAGAGAGAGCTGATGACCGAACAAACTCTCTACGATGTCGGGCTTAGTTCGGTCATCTCCTTAGATATAGCATAGTTGACCACTTTCATTTTTACCTTGTTTGTTTTTGAATTGTACTGATTTTTTATTCTAATTGCTGCTATGCAGTCGAGGACACGAGTATCGACTGCAGATATTCGTCAACATGCTGCTAAGAAGAAGACAGCATCCGAAGCTGAACCCTTCCGACCGCCGAAGAAGAGTCGGGCAGTTGCTTTATCTGCACCGATGAGGGAATCTGACATACCGTTGGCATCAGATCCTGAGCCGATTTTGACGTTGTCGGTCCCGACAACGCTCTCTGAGGTATCGTTTGTTGAAGATGGGGCGACAAGAGAAGATGGAGCTGCAGCAATACCGTCGGCAACTCCACCAGCAGAAGTTCGGACCGTGGTGGAAGTCACGATCGAGCCTAAACAATCTATGGCTGCACCAATCGTTCCTCTAGCAGAACCCTCTCGGGTGCAGTCGAGCTCCGACTTTCTCACATTCTCAAGCACGGAGCTGCCGATAGGAGATCGGGGAAGGTGCTGGCGACTTCGGCAGATGATGGATCGTCGGTAGGTCACTCAATTCTTTTTGACATCAGAGTTTCTGAGGGTGAGTTGGCCTTGGCCAAGTGGCTCATCCAAGCTGCTCTTCTTCCGACTGATTGGGAGAACAGGAAGAACCGGACTGGAGTCGAGATATTTTCTTCCTTTTACCCGATGATACTCGGGGTAAGTTCTTCAACATATTTTTTTTGATTTGATCTGACTTATCTTCTGCTTTCAATGGGCACACGATATGCACGACCTGGAGGTCAGCTATCAGAAGATTGCTGAGTTCCGTCGATCCTGGATGGACAAAATGACAGCCACCAATGTTGAGAAGATGACTGCCCTTGAACACCTCCAGGCGACGACTGAGTGGGAGGCGAAGCTTCAGGAAGAAGTCTCCCGTTTGATCGTCGATCTATAATTTTTCGGAGCCGAATTTGAGTCGGCTCGCCAGAATGTCTTGTCTCTTGAGTCATGGATCAAGAGCAAGAAGCACTCCATCCATCGATTTTGATGAGAAAGGGATGGGTGCATTGAAGAATTCGAAATCGAACATAGAAGATATCGAGCCACCCTGGAAAGGTTGGCACTGGTCGATGATGAGTTGGGTTCTATGAGAGCTGACGTTGAGCTGACGAAAGTGGAAGCAGAGTCGGCAAAAGAAGCTCTGAATCAAGCCATCAAGAACCTCAAGAATTCAAAAGAGTTCAAGAAAGAAATCCTCGAAGGCGGGTTCGCCTCTTATTACATCAGGTATGAGGACGATCGAGATATGGTCAGAAAGTTGTACTCGAATTTGGACTTGAGCATCATCATCCCTCCTGTCCTGAAAGATGGAGTTGCCAGAGAAGAAGCTGCGCCGACTGAAGATGTTGTACCAAATGCATCAGAAGATGTTCCAGTCGTCGATGCTGTGCCGGAGCAAGGAGACGGAGACGATGATTGGTGATCGGTGTAATATTTTGTTTCTTTTGTAATTAAAAATTTTTGTAATCGGACTTCGGTCCAATTTTGTAATCTTCTTTTTAATGAATATTTTTTTTTTCTAACTACAGATTCTTTCTTTCCTTGTATATTTGTAATGTCGTAGAATTATTATGACTACCGAATATCGATCGGCAAGCCGAATGTTTAGTAGTACTTGTAGAATTATCTGTTAGTCGAATATCCGTTGACATACTTTTTAGGTATTAGGATAAATGGTAATAAATCGAATATCCTTCGACCTACCATAGTCGAGTTAGTATGTCTAGTTATTTGATAATCGATGGCAAGTCGAATATCTTTCGACCGATCATAGTCTAATCGGTATAATTTCAATCTGACCTGGATCGTATTGACGTAACATTTCGCTTAATTAGAACTAAGTGGGCATAATAGTCGTTCGACTAAAGTCGACTTTTACAGTGAAAAATCGAGATATAGTCGGTACATCGACTTTTACAGTGAAAGTCGAGATATAGTCGATGTATCGATTTTTACAGTGAAAATTAAAATATAGTCGATAAAAATTGATCATCCATTTATCAATCTAAAATTACTTTGTAGTTGGTCGAAACTTTTATGATTCTAAAATTCAATGTTTCATTCTGAATACTGTACATATGAACAACTTTATTGATAATACATCTTTAGGTTGTCAGCATTCCATGTTTGAGGAATTGCTGCTCCCTCAAGGGTTTTCAGTTGATATGCGTCTGGTCTAAGTGTCTCGATTATTCTGTAAGGTTCTTTTCAATTCAGAGATAATTTTTTCTGATTCAAAGGTCTTGAGACTTCTGCTTTTGTTAGGATTAGGTCTCATGGATGGAAGACCTTCGGCTTAACTTTTGCATTATAGTATCGGACTACTCTTTGCCGATATACTGCCATCCATATTTGATCTTGTTGTCGGACTTCTGAAGTAGATCTAAATCGACTCTCCGATATTCTGAATTGCTCGGTTCACTGTATTACTCCACCCTCGCTGATGGTAATCCGATCTTGAGTGAGATCATCGCTTCTATTCCATAAACCAGATTGAATGGCAATTCTTCTGTTGGTACATGTGGAGTCGTTCGGTATGCCCATAAGTTCGAATATAATTCTTTCACTCAGAGGTCTTTAGCTTCATTCAATCTGATCTTGAGTTCATGCAGAATTATTGGTTTGTCACTTTCACTTCACCATTGGATTGCGGATGGCCGACTGATGTGAATTTGTGCATAATGTGAATTTCGCACAGAACTTTTAAAGTTCTGGTTGTTGAATTGCCGATCATTATCAGTGATGATAGTGTGTGGTAGATCAAATCTGCATATGATTGATTTCTGAATGAAGTCTTCCATCTTACTCTCAGTGATTTATGCCAGAGATTCAGCTTCCATCCACTTGGTGAAATAATCGATGGCTACCACTATGAACTTTCTCTAATCAGATATCGGAGGAAATAACCAAGTATGTCAATTCTTCATTGTGCGAAGGACCATGGTGCAATAATTGATGTCAACTGACTGGTCGGTTGGTGTTGTATATTTGTATATTTCTGACATGGTTCACACCTTCGGACAAGTTCAGCTGTATCTTTCTTCATGGTAGGCCAATAATATTCTTGTCGTAAGACTTTGTAAGCTAAAAATTTACCCCCCAAGTGATTTGCACAAATCTTTTCATGAACTTCTCTAAGTGCATAGTCGGCATCTGTTGGTCCCAAACACTTCAGTAAGGGAAGAGAGAATGACCTTTTATATAATTGACCATTTATCAAAATGTATTGTGAGGCCATCCATCTAAGTCGTTTGGCTTTTGAGGGATCTGTAGGGAGAGTTCCATCAGTCAAGTATCGGACAATCGGATCCATCCAGCTTGGTTCATTAGTGATTTATAGTATTTCTTCGACTTTATCAATACTCGGCTGTTCAAGGCATTCGACAAATGTCCAATCTAGTGAGTTGAAAGAAGTGATTGCGAGTCATGAAAATACGTCGGCTCAAATATTTTCTGCTCTTGGGATGCGAAAGATCTTAAAATACTTCAAAGTGAACGTAAGTTCTTTCACCTTTTGAAGATACTTCATCATAACAGGGTCTTATGTTTCAAATTCACCCCTGACCTAACTAGCAATCAATTATGAGTCAGTGAAGACCTTCAGACTGTCAATATCAAGCTTTTTGATAATTTTAAACTGACTAAGAGTGCTTCATATTCGACTTGATTATTCGAAGCTTTAAAGTTGAATCGAAGGGCATATTCAATAATAACCCCTTCGAAATGGGTGAGGATGAGATCGGTTCCACTACCCTATGCATTAGATGCTCCATCAATATGTAGCATCCATGCCGACGTTAAGTCAGGTTTGGGAGTCATGGCCTGTTTATTTGTCATTAGCTTCATCCTCAGGATTATTATCAGGTATTGTATACTCGGTGACGAAGTCGGTCAAAACTTGCATCTTCATTGATGGACGTGGGTGATATTGTATATCAAATTCGTCAAGTTTTATTATCCACTTTACCATTTAATCCGATGTATCAGGTCAGTGTAAGATTGCCTTAAACGGTTGATCTGTCAAGACGACAATAGGATGTGCTTGGAAGTATGGACGAAGTCGTTGTGATGATATGATTAGAGTGTAGATCATTTTCTTCGCTCTTGAATATCTTACCTCAGCATTGTGAAGCACCTTGCTAGTGTAGTAGATTGGTTGTTGAATTTGATTTTCATCCTTTTGGATAAGCATCAAACTAACTGCCTCCATCGATGTCGCCAAATAGAGATACAAAGTTTTTCCGACCTTTGGTTTGTAAGCAGTGGTGGAAATGTAAGGTATCTTTTCAAATTCTCAAAGGACTGTCAGTACTCGTCTGACCATGAGAAGTCTTTTGCTTGTCTTAAGATTTTGAAAAAGAGCAAGCATCATTTTGCCGATCTTAAGATGAATCGACTGAGTGCGGTGATCCTTCTATTGAGCTGCTGTATCTCTTTCTTCAAACCAGGATGCTTCATATTGATGATAGCTTTATTTCTCGAGATTGGCCTCGATTACTCACTGTGATATGAAAAATTTGAGAAACTTTCCAGAAGTTACTCCAAATGCACACTTTATCGGATTCAGATTCATTTGATATCATCGAAGTATGTTGAAGGCTTCTTTCAGATCTCGAACATAATCAATAGTTTGAGGGCTTTTCACCAGCATATCGTCCACATAAACTTTTATATTTCATCTGATCTGTGCCTTGAAGATTTATTGACTAGCCATTGGTAAGTTATACCGATATTTTTAAACCGAAAGGCATTACTTATAACAATAGATGCCTCTGTTAGTTACAAAGACTGTGTGCTCTTCATCTTCAGGTGCCATTCGAATCTGATTGTAGCATGTAAAGGCGTCCATGAAGCTTAAGAGTCGGTGCTCCGAAGTTGCATCAACTAGTTGATCAATCTTTGGCAAAAAAAATTATCCTTCGATCAAGCTTCATTTAGATTTGTGTAGTCGATGCAGATTCTCTATTTTCATTGGCCTTTCTCACCATCACTATATTGACGAGTCAATCAAGATAAGTAGCTTCTCTGATGAAGCCAGCTACGAGGAGCTTATCGACTTCTTCATCGATGATCTTCTGCCTTTCAGGAGCAAAAGGCCTTTTCTTTGTTTCACTGGTTTAATCTTTGGATCGATATTTAGCCGATGAGTTATTACTTTCGGAGGAATATCCAGCATATCAGTAGCCGATCAAGCAAAAATATCGATATTTGCTCTGAGCAGGTTTATTGGTTGCTGCCGCTTCGGATCAAACAGCTATGATCCAATTTGGACCATTTTCTCAGGATGTTCTTCTTTTAATGGATGGAGACCAGTTGTTCGATTGGTTCACTCATTTCTTTATTCTCTCTTTGATCTAATTTATCAATGGATAAAAGTCTTCAGATTGATTATTTGTGTGAAACTAGAAAGCAGTGTCGGATAAGTTGTTGGTCTCCATGCATCTCTCTGACTCTATTTTTGTTGAAAATCGGACCAGCAGATGATATGTCGAGACTACTGCCCTCAAAGCATTAAGATTGGATCATCCGAATATGACATTATAAGCCGAAGAAACTCGGATAACCGTGAATGTCATGAGAACAGTACTCTATTGTGGTTTAGTTCTACGATTAATGGGAGAGTGATTTCTCCTTCCACAGTAACTACATCTCCAGTGAAGCCGACTAATGACGTCGAGACTCTTCTGAATCGATCAGTCGGTAGTCACATTCGGAAGAAAGTCGAGCAAATAAAATCCATCGAGCGTTTATTATCCACTAAAATTCTTTTTACATCATAATTAGCTATCATTGTCGAGACAATGACAGCATCATCATGAAAAGTTTAAATTCTCCGAACATCTTTTTCTGAAAAAATTATTACATTATCGAGTCGTCGTTTCTTTATCGACTCTTCTTCAAAAGTTGCCCCCCAGTTCTTCGATTGTTCGGGATCATGTTGATTACTCCCACCATTGGTTGATTGTGTTGAGTGTCTTCTCAACTTGCGACTGAAGTTGTTCGTCGATGGAAGATTGAGTCGGACGATCACGTCAGAATTTTCGAGGTAGTCTCGTCGAATCGGGACCTCTATCTCATTCCTAAGTTGGATGCATTATTCGATATCGTGATCATAATCACGATGGAACCAACAGTACTTCTTCCTGTCTCGACTCTTTGATGGTGCTTTCATTGATGGGGGTATCGTAAGTACTCCTCTCCTTCGATCTCCATCAGAATCTATGCACGGAGAGCAGAGAGAGGAGTGTAGGAGTCATACCTGCAATAGTTGTTCGGCTTTAGACTTCGTCATTGAGGTGAAGCTCGCTTGTTGACAGTCGACCTACTTGATTCGGTTGGAGCTTCACTTTTCTTTATTTTTTTTCTGATCTTTTCTGTTTGTCTGACGTCGGTCAGAAGCAGCTTCATCCATACGAATGTACTTGTACGCACGTTTCAGAAGTTCAGCATAGATCCGAGAGAGAGAGTCTTGTTTAGAGAGTAGGTAAATCTTGATGCCCTCAGATCCCTTTTCATGGCCGATATGGCTATATCTTCATTGAGATCCCTGACTTTAAGTGTGGCCGCATTAAATTGGGCCACAAAATTCTTCAAAGTCTCTGTCTCACCTTGCTTGATTGAGAAAAAATTGTCTGATGTTTGTGGTAGCCTTCGGCTAGTACTCAAGTGGGCCACGAAAAAATGCTCAAGCTGCTCGAAAGAGTTGATGCTCTCCGATTGAAGCCCAAAATATCAGGCTCGAGCAGCTTTTCAAAAAGTTATCGAGAAGCCAATACATAAGAGGACGTCGGTTGTCTCCTGAATCATCATGAGAGCCTTATAGCTCTCCAGATAGTCGATCGGGTCAGTGGAGCCATCGTATGACTCTATCTGCGGTATCTTGAATCGAGAGAAATCAGTTCATCCAAGATGCGCCGAGAGATAGACTGGGCAGTGTGAAGTTATAGTCATTTAAGACTTTCGATCTTCCACCTGAAGTCGGATAAGCTAACGATCAATTTCTCTGAACTTATGTTCATAGTCGTCAAGCCGCCGTTGCTGGAAAACTTCAGGGTAGAACCCCCTGAAGAGCTTGAAGGAGAAGCATAAGGCGTGCGTGATCATTTTCCTTCCTGATATTGTGTAGATGGGAAGGAGAGGGAGAACGTCATGAATGATGAGTGACACGATGGGAGTGCGTAGAACGTAGTTGCTCGTCTCGATGGGAGTGTCGAGATGGTCGTCGCTTCGGGGATGAGGAGGGTGAGCGCCGTGGAGGATGACGATTATGCCTAGATGGCACTGACTGAGCCACCGACGGCTGCTGCTGCTGTTGGGTTTGCTGCTGCTGCAGGCTTTGAACCACCTCCGTCAAAATCTTCATTTGCTGCATGAGTGCAGCAATCTGTATGTCTGTGGTGACCACAGGATGCGAAGAACTAGGTTCTGCCACTGGAGGTGGGGAGGAACATCTTTCCGACAGGAAGACTGCCTCGCCGATCCAATTGAGTGTTGAGCTCTGATTTTTGGCAATGTTGACTGTAGTCGTCCCCTACCGGCACGTCAATTTGTTGCGGCCAATCTCCTGTTGCGTTCGTCGCTGGTGAAGAGCACCTACAAAACGAAGTCCTCACAGACCGAAATTGTGTCTGGCAGGGACCCTCCGATGCTTAAGTCAGAGAGGAGATTGATGAATAGCAGATAAAGAGAATTTGAAATGGCAGAGTCTTCGCCCAGAATTATCTTACCCGTGCTATTTATTTACCTCCTTTTTATAGATGATTCTGATGTAACCGTCGAGCATGTGGTCCTATTTTTTATGGTGCTAAATTATCGGATCATAATCATGGAGTTAATAGATTATTTATTCCCACTAATGATCGTGACACGTAGTCGATAACCATTCATAACGGTTAGGATGTGTTGGGAAGATAGGCCGACTATGTGTCAGTAATAGTGATAAGTCGGTAGTCTTGGAGATCCGAATGAGCATCGATCGATAACTCTGACTCTGATATACTGATGATCTTCAGTCAGAGATTAACTGAGTTCTGTTGTTGGTTGATAATAGCCGACCGTCGGTCGGTCAGTCGATTGTAAATTGACGTAATATGTTCATTCGGCCGATGTAGAATCAAAATCGGAAGCCAATTGTATTGTCCTAACATCCAAAGTCATTCAAATTACATTAAATCAATAGCAACAATGGGCAGACTATCAAGAACTCCACGATGCAAAGACAATTTATGAAATTTTCTTTGTGAAAATTCCATCAGTTTGTGTTTATGTAGGGCAGAAGACATTTAAAAATTAAACCGAATGCAGATGGGAAATAAGTGACACCAGCAAGCACTAGTGGTTGCCTCAATTTCACAACCCAAGCTTCCATAACAGTCCCTCACAAGCATGCTTCCAGGACAGCAAGGTAAACAAGATGACAGCAAATCTATCATATGGAATGACAGGAACTAGTTCTATATTTGACACTTCTGCGATGGATATCTGCTACTTATAGTAGCACATACATCATGCATAGCTGCCTATCATTGCAAAGGAAGAAGAATGAATATGGGAAGACACTCTTACCACAATAAACCCTGATTACAGCAAATGATTAAGAGCAAATATCTAGAAGGGCAAGGCTATTTTCCACACAAACATCATATACTACAATTATGCTTTGATATAGATGGTAGTTGTTCCGTGTCTGGCTTGGCACTTCCTTGAAAATGGGTCTTCAGAAACCAAATTGACCGTACCTCCATCACTTAGGAATTAAGAGAAGGTAGAAAACTCGTAGAATGTCTGCTAACCAGTATTATGAAAGATTTATCAAAATCAAGTACAATATGACATCCTTGTCCATGGCAGCATCATAAAGTTTGTTTCCATGATGAATTTATGGTAAGGAAGTTGTGCTACTTAACTCAGGTCGATCTGATTGGAGTTGAATTCTAGGGGTTTGAGCGGGGTTTGGTGTCATTGCTCTGTTTTGGGTTTGGAGTAGGTCGCTGGAGATGAAAGAAAGGATGGGCGTCTGAAGTGGCTGATTCACTGACTTTGAATTAAGGCTGCAAATCGACCAAGTTGTTCATAGTACAGGTGAGGTTCGGGTAGAATGAGCTTGTTTATTAGAAAATGAGGCAAGCTCAAACTCAACTTAATAGTGCTAGAGTCAAAGAGAAAATCAAGTTGAATAAAAACGACAAATGCAAGAAATATTGTAGATGTTGTGTAATTTGTAAACAAGGATCTCTAAAATTGATCTTCCAAACCTCTGCTTAGCAACCGGGGAGTTTGAGTTTTGGGCGGTGCAACTCCAAATACTTGGACTTAGGTAATTACTATGCGGATAAATAGATCTTGCTCCTTTCTTCTTGAAAAGGAAAACATTTCCATACCTCAATTGATTATATTTTGATGGACTCTCTCTTGGTCAGATTGGGAATAAGGAAGAAATTCTATCAGCCGACTTGACTTCAGTCTCTTAAAAGAAAATTTAGCAATTAGAAAAATTGGCAAAAATAGGTTCTAGATCCCCTTTTTTGCATTAATGAGTTGTAAAGCCTTTATTATACCAGTGAAGTCTACTTTTGTACAATTAAGGTCCAATTCCATTTTAATTAAATGATGTTATAATTTTCCAAATAAATATCTTCCAGATTGGAGATATGTCTAATTAAATTTTTCATGAAAAGTTCTTTTTTTCAGAGTTTAAAACTTAGAATGCAGCCTAGATTGCTTCGCATGCCACACTCCTATGGAGCAGCTCCACATTATAGAGCTCAAAAATGTACCTGAAGTTTTTATACGATGGATAAAGTTTGATGTGCGATTTGGCTTCTTGATGTAGTGGATCTCACTTATGAACTTTATACCATCCTCTCTATTGTGATTAGGATAGTCCATATCAAGTATGGTGATCCTAATAGATCGCTTATTTTGTGCCGGATTTTGTAAAGTAATACCATGCATGCTGTAGGTCCTTCTTTTCATTTGTTTTTATCTTTTGGCATCACATTCAGATAAATTATTATCTCATGATATGAAGGAATGCGTCTTTTTTTCATATTTTCATTCCATCTAATATGTATACCTCAATACCTCATACTTTCATTCTTTTAGATCTTCTTTTTAATTTTAGAATTGTTCTTTGCAATAATTCTTCTGCACCTTATGGTGATTCATGACTATCAGACCAATTATCATCAGCCAAACTTTCGAGACTTCAACATGGAAGATGACCATCATGATGAGTACCATGTGTCTCAGGCTGTGTAATTATTCATGTCTTGGTCAAATGTCTGAGTAAGATGTCCCAAGTTATTGTATCATTTGAATTCATGTCAGTTTACTGTCATCACATGCTTCACATGCCCCTATTCCATCATCTTATTGCACAGCGCATGCTGTGGATTCTTGCTATGCTAGTTCTCCTATGTGTACATCATAAAATGGACCCAACACTGAACATACAGAACCAATGAAATAGTCTATGAACTAGTCACACTGACAACGAAAACAGGAAAATGAAGAGATTTTAGTATGGCAATCAGAACAACTAGTCTTGTACTCTATATTCAAACTGTTGTTTGATATCTTCTTGATAACATAATTTGGAATGAAAAGGACTGAGGTTTTGCAAGCTGTGGGTTACGTTTGAACATTCTTATCTCAACAAAAACAAAAAAGGAACACATTCTTATGAGATGAAAGAATAATAGTAGCAACAAAAATTTTAGAGAGTATAACGAATAATTGTGATTCCCTGCAAACTGAGTATTTTGACTAGGAATTGGTACTTTCACTTTTCTCCTTTTTTCTCCAAATGAGGGAAGGCACCCAAGATGTTGTGAGCTCTGAGATCCTGCCTGGTTAGAATGCCTACAACAGGCGATATCTACAGAATCAAGACCAAACAGCCAATTCAGTGAACAAATATTCCACAATATTTTTGTTTACTTGTACTTCTATGACGCTGTAAATCTAACATAGTTTGTGAAGATCAGTGGTGAAGTGCATCTTTGTCTTCTTGGAACAGTATGCTATTTGAGAACTTGGTGCTGATCTGCTGCTTTTTTTTTTGGACTTGGTAATTGATACAAACACATATTTTGAGCTTCTCATTTATATTCTATGAACCAGTTTATGGTCGAACATGTATATTATCATAAATTTGTATGTATGAATAAATAATGTTAAATTATAGGGTGGATAATTATATCTTATAGAGAATTTTCTATCTTAAATTTTTGTTAAAGGTTTTTCATGGTGTGAATTAAACTGTCCTATAAGCTTTTGAATTTTTCTAGTGCTTTTGCAGTTTGTGGTTAGTATGGACCAAGCAAGAGTGCCCCAAGCAAATTTAGATCATGGAGGAAAGGAGGAATTGAACTCACCCCTGCTCCTTGGTACTTGGGAACAATCAGCAAATGCCTCAGAGCAACTTGTCGAAACAGTACCGTAGCCTTTGCAACTGACATTGTCTCCAACACTGTATATGGTGTTGCATTTGTGAAGGGGTGTAGATCAATGTACATATCCATCTCATCCTCTGTTAGCACTATCTCTTCTATTTTTGGCCCCTTTTTTTGTGCTAGATCCACTGATGTAAACTTTCCCTCACTTCCCACTCTCCAGTTATCCTCTCTTGCAGGAACCACTTTTTCCTCAGCACTGCAATGAGGTGTGACCTCAGGACCACACCATGCAATTCTGCTGCCCCTTCAGGCATCCCTACGGGTGATGGAACCCCTTGATCAACAACGGGGAAGCCATTGTGTTTGGTGGATTTCAAGACCTCAACAACTCGAGCCACCTTCTCGATGCCTCGGAGGCTTACAATACCGGGCTTAGCTGCTGCAAGTTCTCCTACCGTAAGATTCCTCATCCATGGTTCTGGATTTGCTTCCAAGAATGGCAGTCCCTTGAGCTCAAGTATGATCTCATATATGCTTGGGTTAAAAGCGTCACCAACAGTCTTGGCAATTAGCAATACAAACATCATCATGGGTAGGAGGAGAAGGTTGTTTGTGAGCTCTAGGAAGATGACACAGATGGACACAGTCATTCTCATCGAGCCAGACATGAGAGCTGCTGCGCCCAACACGGCGTGGAGACCTTGATCAATGTAGGTATAAGATCCCATCACCAGGCCAAGCAGGCGACCGTAAGCAGAGCCCATGAGGATGATGGGGAGGAAGAGACCCGAGGGGACGGCAATGCCGAAGGTGAAGAGGCCCAGAATACAGTAGAGAGCAAAGAAGATGAGCAGAGAGATGGGGCGGAACTCGGTCGGGGTGCCCGTGGAGAATATGTTGCGCACCGCATCATCATTGGTGGCATGAAGGAGGCTTGCCAAGTCATTGTAATAGCCATTTGGGCAGTTGAACTGCTTGAAGTTGCCGCTTCGCCCTACGGTCGGGCAGGTGGCATCGAGGGTGGGATCGCATGGCGTGCATGGTGCAAGGAATGGAAGGAGGTATAGGCAGATGGAAGTGAAGAGAGAGACTCCCAGGCTGAGCAGCAGCTTGGCCATTCGGCCTTTCCTGCAATTCAAGAGCAAGTGCAGTAGAATCAGTAATAGCAGGCACTGCTCATCATGAAAACATGGCAAGAAAATGTTCCGGACAAGCTTGGTAATATGGAAGATTGTGGCATTAAGGTTTCAAAGTATGATGTCTTCATGTAGTAATGTAATGGATGATAACAGAAATGGTTGATCAGAAGACTGAGGTTGCCTTACTCATTAATCAGGTTATATAACCTAAGTATCTTGTGCAAAGATGGTTGTATAGACTTCCAAGGACTCCTCCTATTATGCCGATCAATGCGACAGGAAGAAGATCACTTGCATGATAAGTCACAGAAACTGAGCTGACATCAAAGAGAATTAGTCCTCCTTTGCCAAACAAGCCACATTTTCCAGAGTCGCAATACTCCATGAATCCCCTCAGCACCACCACCACGACTGCGGTGCTGAAAATGTTCTCCATAGAAGAGCACTCCTCCACCAGGATGCAACCTCTTCGAGAGAGAAGAGAACACCCCCAACTGGTGCTCTGAATGCAGCACAGACACCGGAAGATGCACCGCAGGTGATGAGGTCCCTGCGGTCCCTGTCGTTGTTGAAGTATTGAAGCCATCTCCACTTCAGCCAGTAGTTGTCGGATCCAACTTGGCCGAGCAAGGATGCGAGGCAGGCTCCGATGTGCACCAGTGGCCCTTCTTTCCAAGATCTAGACCTGCAGATACGGCTCCAATGCTTCCAATGATCTGTAGAGGCAGAGAATGAGAAAGGAATTACAAAAATCAGAAATGATTTTTCTGAATGGTTTGATGTTTTCGCTACATTGTTTGAGCTTCAGATGCATGTGGAGCAAGCTTTGGAGGCTTGTACTGGGAGCTAGACTGTTCCAGTGAACACCTAAATTAAGACATCAATTATATCAACTGAATCGAATTAGATAGTTTAGTCCATGAAATATCATTGTTGTTTATAAATTCTCATAGGAAGCAGGTCTTGCATATCCACACTGATAGAATAATTTATCTGGAAGGATGATTCTTTGAACAAATTCTTTGTCTAAAGCAAATCTCTTGGTGAGTTGATCTCAAAAATTATGATTTGACTACAGAACTTCTTAATTGATTAAATGTATCAGAAGTCAAATAGTATCATTATGCTACTTTCTAACACTGAAACTTCTGTTTCAGGAAAACAAGAAAGCGTGACAGTGATTGATAGTCCATTTTCACCTAAATGAGTGATATCAATGGAAAAACATGTATTTTGATGAAATGATTCACTGAGGAAAATAGTTCTATGAATAAATTTTTGTGGACAAATTCTTTTGGTGAGTTCCTCTCTCACTCTCTCTGGAGAAAAGTAGTGTGTCTATCTGATTTGTTTATCAGTAACCAAAATGATATTATCATATTGTTTTAAAAAAAAACTGAGAACTATCTTTTCAGGTAAATTACAACAGAGGAAGGTGATTCATGATTCACCTCACCTTGACGATCAACGTGGATGCACCAAACATATTGGGAGTATCAACTCCATTGAGGTAAGCTTTGATCTCTGGTACTCCTGGCCCTGCTGCAGTTGGAGCAAACACCACGCAGAGAGTTGCAGCCACTATGGTTAGAGCAAAATTTGCTCCTGTGAAGTATGCAAACCCAGTTACATACCTGCACCACCACCAAAAGAGACCCTTCCAATCTCAGGCTTAAAAATCCTCAATCAACAACTGCTTACAGTTCAGTTCTTGAGCAATCTAAAACTCACTGCATCAGAGGAGGAATAGGAACTCAACTTTTTCATTCACAAGACGTGCCACGTGTAGCATCTTGATGCCAGCAATGTTTCGATCGCCAGGTTGATGAGGGAAGCAACGACACCAGTCAGGAGCCCGACGAGAAACGCCAAGGTCCATTTCAAGAAGATGTACTGCAGTACCTGAACACTGGATCTGCTCCTCCAGTCATGCTTAAATAGATCATTCTCATTGATCCTGCACCGAAGCACAAACCATAACAAAGTAGGAAAGGTACTCAATTGGATCTTTCATTGTTAGACAGGAGAGAGTTCATAGGTTGATGGTAAGGACATACTCATAGTCTAAGCTTTCAATATGGGAGATCTTTGCTCCAACCATGGCTAAATGATGGGTGGTGAGTGTTGGGTTCTTTTGAGCAGTGGCTGATGCAGAGAGTGGCTTTCTGGATCTTGTTCATCTTCTTCTCCATCTACTTCCAAATCAGCTGCTGCTGTTGTTGGCTCTGGGATTAGCTTTGAGGTCTCTTCCATTAGCCCTGTGCCTGGTTCCAATGATATAGTATTCTCCGGTTTCTCTGGTACAAATCTGAAACTGGGCAATTTGGAAGGAAACTGATTCTGAGAGTTCAACAGTCTAAAGGATGTTAAAGCCACCAACAGAAGATCTGAATGGCC
This sequence comes from Elaeis oleifera, assembly GCA_000441515.1. Classification (NCBI taxonomy): domain Eukaryota; kingdom Viridiplantae; phylum Streptophyta; class Magnoliopsida; order Arecales; family Arecaceae; genus Elaeis; species Elaeis oleifera. The sequence continues at coordinate 212,411 of KE504827.1, forward strand.
CAAAGTCTTTTATGAACTAGGTACTAATTACCCATGTGGAGGTGAGAAGGCTTGGGGCCTCCCTTTTTATTTTTTTGTCACTTTCCATGACTTCGTGCCAAGAGATAATGAGATACAGATGTACATTTCAGGAATAAATATTTATCCCTGGCTCATTCACTACATAGAATTCAGCAATCACTGACAGGGGAAGACAGGATCTTCCAATGACTTGGGGGATGGATTAATGAGCAACTCTCCCAACTTGGATGCCTTAATAGACAGATGCTGTATAGTTTTATTTCGGTAGCAGGATGCTGCTATAGTTTGACTGTAAATGTGTAACTGGTAGATTTTTAGATGGGCAATGGTAACATTTTGTTGGGATAATTTATGACCATGCGTCCCTCATGCACGAATTTAATATTCTTGGCATAGATTGGTTAGGAGCTCCATCAAATCTTTAGACTTTGAACAATAGGATAGTTTTGATTTTTTGTCCACGTCAAGATTTAAAATCTTGGTACCAGACTCCATAGCGATACCATGATGCTACAGTATTGGTATGCTCAGTATAAAAGTTGGTTCGATATATCGAGACTCAATATGCTCCTCATACTAATTGCTGGTTCGGTATTGATATAGTATGGCATATCCGATATGAGGTGGTATGGTGAACTGTGTTTACATAGTTGTATAGGTTTTAACCCTATATTTCTTGCTCGGAGACCTCTTACATTTTTAATGGGCACTTGATAAGTGGAGGGGTTGTGTCTCATGCAGCATGTAGACAATGAAATTCCAAAGCGTGTACATAAATCATGCCCCAATTTCAGTTCAAGATAACATGATTAATCTAAACTTTTAGACGAGCATGAGGCAAATTTTTTTAAAAAAGGGAAAACCTTGAATAACATATAGAAAAGATACAAAAGTTGTTTGACTCATCGCAAAAGGCAAGTTGTAGATTTTGTCTTGTCCTTCTTTGGTCCTTTAGGAGCATTTGGACTATTGATTATACCATGAGTTATGCATGAAGAGGATCATTCTGGGGTAGTTGCATCATTTAAAAAAAGGTTTTTGAGGCTCAGAGAGTGATGCTAGTATATGGTTTAAACAAAGTGCTTGCATCTCATGCATAATATTAATATATGCGCAAATACCTTTGTTAAATAAATACGATGGTGACACCTAGATTTTTAGAAGGATAACTTGCCCCATCATCATATCCTTCTCTTCTTGACAATAATTAGTGCCAATTCTTCCTAGCTAAAGAATAATGCCCACCATGTTTTTAATTGGACAAGGCAGAATAGACATCCCTCACCCTCTAATGATATCGAAACCTTGCAATTGGCTTCTGCGAAGTAGCCAAGTCTTCACAATATTTCTAGCAAAGATGAAATTTAAACTGTGTCAATGACAACCATTCATAGCTTAATAAATTTAGAACACCGAGATCTGCATCCTCTCATTGACATAACTGATGCAACTCACCTTGCTTAACAGGAAAGGAGATGATTTTGAATCACAGAAATCTCGGACCCAAGGTCCCACAGCAGACTTGGAACTTTCCTAAATCAGACAAATGATGCCTGTTCACAATGAAAAAAAAAATTATGACTTGGGATATTCTAATCTGTACATCAAGTTGCTGAAATTTATTTGGTCTCAAATAGGTAGGACGAGACTGGATTATTATGACCATGGTCCAAGACCACTTTTGGCACAGTACCCCACTTGTACCCCTAAAAGAAGCTGGCCCAACCTGCATGTACCCTTGCTCAATACCAGATGGAGACCATGCCAAATGTCATCATCCCATGAATTATCCAAGCAAGATGGACGGATAAGAAAAACCGGCCATTCGAGGTTCCAAGAGACACTTTATCCAATCCGCTAGTCCTTTTTTTTAATCAACTTAATTTGGATGTATATATATATAT
>KE504827.1:214355-227967 GCA_000441515.1 Elaeis oleifera
TTAATTATTAGTATATATATATATATATATATATATATATATATATATATATATATATATATATGATAGAGCTGATAACAATAGGCTGGAATTATTGCAGCCGGCCAGCGAAATTGCCGATGGAAAGAAGCAACAACGTGGGTGTTTGTTCATCGGCTACCATTCAGAATTCCATCACTCACATCGCCATATGAGATTCTCGTATACTTTCCAAGGGTTAGAAGCATCCAATTGCAACTTTTCCAAGAGAAATGAGTGGAGGAAGTCGTCTGGTTAACACTTGGATCACCTCTTTCCTTGCATGGGACCAGCTTTGGTGGCCTCAACTCTTCCTTCATACATGAAAAGATTTTCCACTAGATTTTCATGCCTTCATGCTTTAATAGCATCCACAAGCAACTGAAGAAAGCCTCTGCTACTAGGTTAAGTACATCTAAACACTACTCTTACAAATACTTTAGAAAAAAGACACGTGTGGTCCCATTAACTCTTTAATGTGTGGCCCACCCATATTATTAGGGGAATGATGTGGTTCATGTCATGGTGACATGTAATTGGATGTCATTTTTTTGGGTGCTAGTATAGCCATGGCATGACTTTGTTGCTTTTGGATCTATACCTCAATACCCGTCCATAGACCATCCATATCAAGCATCCACTAATCTAATAATGCTTCTTTTTTAACGAAGATTTTATTCGGTTTGGCCATAGGTTGATATCTGAAAAAGGTGTGTATGAATACATGGGTTCAAGAAGTTTAAGCTGGCGAAATCCATCTTTGTTTAATTACAATGAAGAAATGAAAGCAACACAAGCAGAACATATATTTGCTGTAGTTGATTTTATCAAAAGAACAAAAAATATTGGCTGCAGGCTATCAGTTTTGGAGGTGAAGGCATGTCTCATGATATTGTACAAGAAAGTTGGAGATGGATGCAAAATGTGTGGATTCACAGGTACAGGTATGTGCTTCTGGAAATGAAGACGCCATCGCCTTGAGAGTTCCCTGAAAAATTGGTGATGTTTGCTGCTAATCATCAAGAGGTGGACTACGCACCGAAGCTTAGCAATAATAATTGAAAATCCAGTATCAGGATGGCAAGTGTATTTGGCAAGATCAAGTAATATTAATTATGTTTTAAGTGATGTGAATACTCTTCTGTGGAAAATAATCAGTTATCTAGCTAGATGATTGTAACCCAATGGACCTTCTGAACCAAGAAAGAAAATTACAGGAAATCATCTACTTTTTGACTTCAGTTATGCGAGTAGAGCTTGTAACTGTTAAAAAATAGGTCTAGAAAAGAGTGGAATGGAAGACAATGGAAGACGAAAATATTTGAATACATTCAGTCGGAGAAAACATGGTAACGAAAGTGCTTTATTTAAGATAGTGATTTAACTACTATATATTCAGATGGTTGTGGTAATCCTAGCTCCATTATATAATGCCCAACATTTTCAAGATTTCTAAGGGTTGCACTCTCTAAGAATTTGGGGAACCAAAACACCCAATCAAGATAAGAAGAAAACAAGAATAACCTGAAAATAGGAATAGGTTTTGTGGTCTGTTGTGTGAGAGAGAATTTTCTGCATGCTCTACTCTCTTTATGCACCTCTATGTTGAAGAAAATAGAGGGATGCAGAATGTGACTTTTCATATTGAATAGTCAAAAGAAGCTACTGTTCTCTAGTATAATTTAAAATAGAAAATTTCTATTTCAAAAGGTGGCCATTCATTCCTTTAATCTCATTAATACCTTCCACGTTTATACTAAAATTAATAAATCAACTACGTAGAGTGCAGGCAAAACTTCATATATTTCAGCAACTACATGAAATATACAACTCTCAATTTTGTTATATGAAACCAATTTTTTTTTTTATTTAGTAACATGGGTTCTTGCATGATTCGAGCCGGATTCCTTTTCTAGTCAAAAGAGAATATAATTTTTTGAAATAGATATAATTAGTAAAAATAGTCATGAAAAAACTAACATCTTAATGAGATAAATTTCAATCTCTATATTTACTCTATTTTTAGCCACTCTACTTAATTTTACTGTATTCAAAGATATACCCTTCAAATATTTTTGGATTTTTTTGTTGCTTTGGTTGAACAATCTGACCACACATCACAAGAGTAGATTGATAGAATTATGATATAAAAGGTTTATAACATATAAAGTGTGTCTATATATATATAATTTAAATATATAATATATATAACATATTCTTTTAAAAAGATCCAACATGAGTGAAGCTCACGGGATTTGAAATTTATTACAGTCAATCTCCTGTTGCGCTTGTCGTCGGAGAAAAGCACCTGCAAAAGAAATCCACACTGATCGGAGTTGTGTTCAGCGGAGACCCTCCGATGTTTAAGTCAATGGAGAGTGGTGAACAACAGATAGAATTTTGAAAATGATAGAGTCTCAGCTAAGAAGTGCCTTACCAAATGCTGTTCGTTTATCTCCTTTTATAGATGAGTAGTTGGTAACCGTCTGTAACGGTTAGACACGTGGGTTCTATACGTTTCGGCATCATGTCATCGTGGGATGGGTGGTTATACTTGTCACTGATCATGTTCTGATTATTACATGCTTCCTATGCTGGTAGTTTCAGGTAAGCCGATTGTATGTCAGTAATAATGATTGTATGTCGGTAGTAGTCGTGGAGATCCGAATGAGCATCGGTCGGTAACTTTGATATGTCGATAGTCATTGGTTTAAGATTAGTCGAGTTATCATGGTTAAGTCGGTCGATGGCTGAAGATAGCCGACTATAGGTTGGCTAACTGATTGTTAGTCGGTATTTTGTGTCCATGAGGCCAATTTAGAGTCGGAATCGAGCGTCGGTTGAATTGTCCTAACAGTTGCCTCTCACTCCCAAGTCCAAGGTAGTCTGACGTGCATGTTGTCATGTGGTCTATTACATTGGACGAAGGGAGTTGTCACATGCTGTTTCGAGCCTCGATTTGGCTGCTGGTATTAATGATCTTTTTGAAATATGAGGAGTCTCTAGCTATTTTGTTGTTTCGATAACTGTGAGATCATCATTGGGCTGTCATTTCGAAAAGATAATTCAATACCTAGAAAATCTGGACGATTTGATTCTGATTAGTAGATCTTGGCCACATGTCCAGATGTTATTGACTCTGTGCCGTTCACGCGGATAATGGTGAGATGGCATGATCTGAGAGTAGGTGTGTCGAACTATTCGATCAATGATCGATCTCGATGTAGCAACGTGTCGACATCTGAGGAGATCTTGATTTGAATGATTTCATTTGGACCGTTGAAAGATTCTATATATATAAAGTCGCTTTCATTTGGACTTTACTTTTGCATTTGTCGCTTTCTTCTGCAACAGAAGGTTTTGCCAGAAGGTTTTTCCCCAGTGTTAGGAGCTTTTCGAGTTCTGTTCCTGGCATCATCTTTGGCTTCAAGTCGAGTTTCTCTTTCCTTCTTTTAGGGTTTTTTTTTCTTTTGGTTCTCATTTTCAATGGCAAGTAAGAAGGCTTCATCTTCTCGAGATAGTCGGTCGAGGAATCCGACCGACGATTCTCCTTCAGGTCCGGAGATAGAAGTTTCTTCCTTATCTGGGCCCAATGTTGAACGGCTCTGGGAACATTACTATATCCCGGAGCAATATTAGATTTTCGCTCCTAGTTTGGATGGTCGGATGAATTCTCCTCCTCTAGATCAGGTTGTGTCCTATGTCGAGGATTTTCGGATTGATCTTCGATTTTCGATTTCGAAGTTCGTCCAAAATCTTCTTAACTATTATGATCTCTGTCCTGCTCAGCTAGCTTCGAATTCCATCCAGTTGATTATTAGTTTTGCTTTGTTATATCGGTTTATTCCGATCGATCCTCGTCCTTCTTTATTTCGGACTTCTTTGTTCTCCGTCCTCACCCTAAGGCCAAAAGTTGGTGGTTTTCAATCTGAGGAAGGATCTTCTTTATCTCCGATTTTTCATCGTCTATTCACAGATAGAAGAACTAATTTTTTTTACTTCTTCTTCAACTCCCTAAGGCTTTCCTTCGTGCTGGGGCGATTCGAGAACTGGCCCCAATGAGAATAGTCAGATGGATTCTGTCGATCAGAAAGGCATCCTCTGATGAAAAGATATGAAGTTCCACCATTATGAGAGCTGATGACCGAACATGCTCTCTATGATGTCAAACTTAGTTCGATAACTTCTTTAGATATAACATAATCAGTCATTTCACTTATTTTATTTGTTTTGAACTTTGTACTGATCTTTTATTTTTGATTGTAGCTATGCGGATGAGGGTACAAGTTTCAACTGCTGACATCCACTCACATGCTGCCAAGAAGAGGACAGTGACCGACGCAGGATCTTTCCGACCATCGAGACAGAGTCGGATTGATACCCCATCGATACCAGCAAGGAACTCGACGTTCAGTCGGAGACAGCTCCCGAGCCGGTCCTAGCATTGTCGGCCCCGACAATGCTTCCTCCAACTGATGCGTCGTCCGCTGGAGTCGGGATGGTGAGAGATGAAGGGGCCGTCACAGAACCATCAGCGGCTCCATCAGTGGAGGTTAGGGCCGAATCAGCAGTCACGGCCAAATCCGAACAATCTGCTGCTGCACCAGCTGTTCCTCCAACAGAGCAGTCTCAAGTGCAGTCAAGCAATGACTTCGCAGTGGTCTCAAGCACGTGACCGCTGACTAAAGACTGGGGAAGGCACTAGCAATCTCCACCGATGATGGGTCGTCTGTGGGCCTTCCCACCTTTTTCGACATCCGAATCCCCGTTGGTGAGTTAGCTCTGGCCAATCCATTATTGGCTAGACGACTCATCGAAACTGCTCTTCTCCCAACTGATAGGGAGAACAGAAAGAATCGGATGGTGTTCGAGATATTTTCTTCCTTTTACCTGACGATACTTGGGTAATTTTCTGTCATTCTTTTTTTTCGATCTGACTTGACTTATTTTTTTTTCAATGAGTGCACGATATGCATGCTTTAGAGAGTGGATATTGAAAATTATCAACTTTCGTCAATCATGGATGGATAAGGTGGTGGCCGCCAACATCGAAAAGACTATTGCGGTCGAATAACTATAGGCAGCAACTTAACGAAAGAAGAAGCTTCAGGAAGAAATCTCCCGTATGACGGCCGACCTTCGATCCTCCAGAGTCGAGCTTGAGTCGGCTCATCAAAATATCACATCTCTCGAGTCTCGAATTAGGAGCAAGAAGCACTCCATCAGTCGGCTCCGAAGAGAGAGAGATAGCTGCATTGAAGAGCTAGAAGCAGAATGCGGAAGGCATCAGGCCACCCTAGAAAGGCTGGCACTGGTCGATGCTGAGTCGGCCTCCGCAAAGGTTGAAGCAGAGTCGGCGAGAGGCACCCTGAGTCTGGCTATCGAGAACTACAAGGATTCGAAAGAATTCAAGGAGGAGATTCTCGAGGATGGATTCTCCTCCTACTATGTCAGAAACAAGGATGGTTGAGATGCGGTTAGAAATTATATCCGAACTTGGATTTGAGCAGCGTCATTCCTCCTAGTTCGAGAGAAGAGGCTACTGAAGAGGATGCCACGCTGGCTGAAGGAGATGCACCGACTGCACCAGGACCTGCTCCAACTACCGAGACTGTACTAGAGCAAGATGATGAAGAAATCGACTGATGATCGGTGTAATATTTTCTTTTTTATAATCAGACAAATTTTATAATCAGACTTTGGGTCCAATTTTGTAACCTTCTCTCCAATGAATAAAAGAAAATTTTCTAAGTATAGACTCTCTTTTATATTTGTATTTTCAATATCGTGGAATCACAGTCGGACAATTGATTACCCATCGATAAATTGGATGTTCAGTAATAACTGTAGTAGAGTTTGTCCATTAGTCGAGTGTCAATTGACATACCTTATATGCCTTTTAGGTATTTAGATAGACGATGATAAGCCGAATATTCTTTGACTGACCATAGTCAAGTTGGTATGTTTAGATATTTGATAGATGATGGTAAGCCGAATATCCTTCGACTGACCGTAGTCAAGTTGGTATGTTTAGATATTTTCGATTCGATCGAGATTGAATTGATATAATATTTCACTTAGTTAAAACTAAGTCGACATAAGTAGTCATCCGACTAGAGTCGATTTTACAGTAAAAATCGAGATATAGTCGGTATGTCGACTTTTACAGTGAAAAATTGAGATACAATTGATAAAATTGATCGATTATTTATCGATCTAATATTATTTGTAGATATAGTTGATTGAAGCTTTTACAATTTTGAATTCTAATATTTATTTAAACATTGTATATGTGAACAATTTTATTAATAATATATCTTTAAATTATCAGCATTTCAAGTTTGAAGAATAGTTGTTCCATCAAAAGTTTCTAGTCGATATGCACCTGGTTGAAGTGTCTCGATTATTCTGTAGGATTCTTCCTAATTTGGAGATAACTTTTTTGGTCCAGAGGCTTTGAAACTTTTGTCTTTTTAAGATTAGATCTTCTTGACGGAAGACCTTCGGCTTAACTTTTGCATTATAATACTTGACTACTCTTTGCCGATAATTTGAGCTTGCTGTCGGACTTTCGAAAGTAAGTCTAAATTGGCTCTTCGATATTCTGAATTGCTCGGCTTATTATATTGTTATACTCTTATCAATGCTAATCCGATTTCAAGTGGAATCATCATCTTGTTCTATAAGCCAGGTTGAACAGCGATTCTCTCGTTGGTATGTGAGGAGTTGTCTGATATGCCCATAAGATCGGATACAGTTCTTCCACCCAGAGATCTTTAGCTTCATTCAGTCTGGTCTTAAGACTATATAAGATTGTTCGGTTGGTTACCTCAACCACACCGTTAGATTGTGGATGGCCGATTGATGTGAGTTTGTGCGTAATATGAAATTTCGCATAGAACTCTTTGAAGTTCTGATTGTCGAATTGCCGATCATTGTCAGTGATGATGGTGTGTGGTAGATCGAATCTGCATATGATTGACTTCTAAATGAAGTCTTCCATCTTACTTTTGATAATTTGTGCCAAAGGTTCAGCTTCTACCCATTTGATGAAATAATCGATGGCAACTACAATGAACTTTCTCTGACCGGATGCTGGAAGGAAGGATCAAGTATGTCAATTCTCCATTGTGTGAAGGGTCATGGTGCAACAATTAATGTCAGCGATTAGCTGGTTGATGTTGTATATTTGCATACTTCTGGAATGATTCACATTTTCGAACAAATTCAGCTGTATCTTTCTTCATGGTGGCCAATAATATCCTTATCGTAAAACTTTATAAGCTAAAAATTTCTTCCCCCAGTGATTTTCATAAATTATTTCATAAATTTTTCAGAGTGCATAGTCAGCATCCGCTGGTCTCAAATACTTTAGTAAGGGAAGAGAGAATGACCTTTTATAGAGTTGTCAATTCATCAAGATGTATTGTGAGGCCATCCATCTTAGTCATTTGACTTCGGAAGGATCTGCAGGTAGAATTCTATCAGTTAGGTACTGGATGATCGAGTCCATCCAACTTGGCTCGTTATTGACTTGTAGCACTTCTTCGATTTTGTCAATGCTTGGCTGTTCAAGGTATTCGATGAATGTCCGACCCAGCGAGTTGAATGAAGTTATTGCAAGTCGAGAAAGTACGTTGGCTCGAGCATTCTCTGTTCTTGAAATGTGAGAGATCTTAAAATATTTTAAAGTCGATGTAAGATCTTTCACTTTCTGAAGATACTTCATCATAATGGGGTCTCGAGCTTCAAACTCACCCTTAACTTGTCCGATAATCAATTGTGAGTCGGTGAAGACCTTCAAATTTTCAATACCAAGCTCTTTGGTAATCTTTAAGCCGGCTAGGAGAGCTTCATATTCGGCTTGGTTATTTGAAGCTTTGAAATTAAATCGAAGGGCATATTTGGTTACAATCCCTTCAAAATTGGTGAGGATGAGACTGGCTCCACTGCCTTGTGCATTGGATGCTCTATCAATATGCAGCACCCACATCGATGTTAAGTCCGACTCGAGAGTTTCAACTTATTTTATTTTATTGTTAGATTCATCCTCAGGATTATTGTTAGGTATGGTACATTCGATGATGAAATCGGCCAAAATTTGTATCTTCATCAATGGACGTGGGCGATATTAAATATCAAACTCACTGAGTTTTATTGTCCACTTCGTCATTCGTCCTAAAGTATCAGGTCGGTGTAAAATTGCATTCAACGACTGATCTGTTAAGACAACAATGGGATGTGCTTGAAAGTATGGATGAAGTTGCTGTGATGATATGATTAGGATGTAGATCATCTTCTCCATCTTTGAATATCTTATTTCAGCATTATGAAGCATCTTATTGGTGTAGTAAATAGGTCATTGAATTCAATTTTCATCCTCCTGAATGAGTACCGAACTAACTGCTTCCGTCGAAGTGACCAAATAGAGATACAGAGTTTCTCCAATTTTGGTTTGTAAGCAATGGTGGAGATGTCAGATATCTTTTTAGATCTTCGAAGGACTGTCAGCACTGGTCTGACTATTAGAAGTCTTTTACTTGTCTTAAGATCTTGAAGAAAGACAAGCATCTTTCTATCGACCTTGAGATGAATTGACTAAGTACGGCGATCCTTCTATTAAGTTGTTGTATCTCTTTCTTGGAACTTGGATGCTTCATATTGATGATAGCTTTTATTTCTTAAGATTGACTTCAATTTCTCGTTGTGACACAAAAATTCAAAGAATTTTTCAGAAGTTACTCCAAATACATACTTAGTCGGATTCAATTTCATCTGATGTCGTCAAAGTGTGCTGAAGGCTTCTTTCAGATCTCGAATATGATCAGAAGTTTGAAGATTTTTCACCAGCATATCATCAACATAAACTTCATATTCACCCAATTTGTGCTTTGAATATTTGTTGACTAGTCGTTGATAAGTAGCTCCGATGTTTTTAAACCGAATGGTATTACTTTGTAATAGTAAATACTTTTATCGGTTATGAAGGCTGTGTGCTCCTCATCTTCGGATGCCATCCAAATCTAATTGTAACCTACAAAGGCATCCATGAAGCTTAAGAGTCGGTGTCCCAAAATTGCATCAACTAGTTGGCCGATCTTTGATAAAAAAACTTTATTCAGACAAGCTTCATTTAGATTTGTATAATTGATACAGATTCTTCATTTCTCATTAGCTTTTCTCACTATCACCACATTGGCGAGTCAATCGAGATAATTAGTTTCTCTGATGAAGCCAGCCACGAGGAGCTTGTCGACTTCTTCGTCGTTGATCTTCTGCCTTTCAGGAGCAAAATATCTTTCTTTTATCTCACTGGTCTAACTTTAGGATCAATGTTCAGCCGGTGGATTATTACTTTCGAAAATTTTTTTGGCATATCCATTATTGACCAAGCAAAATATCGGTGTTTGCTCTTAGTAGATTCACCAGTTGTTGCCACTCTAGATCAGACAACTGCAATCCAATTTGGATCATCTTTTCAAGATCTTGTTCTTTCAATAGGATGAAACCAGTTGTTCGACTGGTTCATCCCTTTCTTCATTTTCTCTTTGGTCCAATTTATCAACGAACAAAGTGTCTTCAGATTAATTATTCTTTGTGGAGATCAAGAAGCAACATCGAGCAAGTTGTTGATCTCTATGTATTTCTCTGACTCCATTTCTTGTTGAAAATCGGAGTAGTAAATGGTATGTCGAAACTACCGCTCTCAGGGCATTAAGTCCAGATCATCCAAGTATGGGATTGTAAGCCGATGGAACTCGGACGACTGAATGTTAGGAGAACAGTACTTTGCTGTGGATATATTTATGCGGTTAGTGGGAGAGTAATTTTTTCTTTCACGGTAACTACATCTTCAGTGAAACCGACTAATAGCATCGAGACTCTTCTAAGTCGGTCAGTTGGTAGTCACACTCGGGAGAAAGTCGAGTAAAATAGAATATCAGTTGAGTTTTCATTATTAACTAAATTTTTTTTTATATCATAATTTACTATCGTTGCTGAGACAGCGACAGTATCATCATGGAAAGTTTGTATTCCCCGGACATCATCTTTCGAAAAAAAATTACATTGTCAAGTCATCATTTTTTTGCCGACTCTGATTCGAAAGTTGCCCTCCAGTCTTCTATCGTCCAAAGATCATATTGATTATTCCCGTCATTGATCAATTGTTGATTGTTTCCTCAGTATGTGGCTGAGATTGTTGGTCAGTGGGAGGTTGAGTCGGGCGATCTCGTCAAAATTTTTTTAGATAGCCTCATCGAATCAGGACTTCTATTTCATCTCTGAGCTGGATGCACTGTTCGGTATCATGTTCATGATCATGATGAAATCGATAGTACTTCTTCCTGTTATGGCTTCTCGATGGTTCTTTCATTGGTGAGATGTGTCGAAGATACTCCTCTCTTTCAATCTCCATCAAAATCAACGTATGGAGAGCAGAAAGAGGAGTATAGGAGTTATATCTACCATAGTTTTCGACTTTGGACTCCGTTGTCGAGGTGAAGCTCACTTATTGGTGATTGATCTATTTGATTCGACCGAAGCTCTTACTTTTTTTAATTTTTTAACTTTTTCTTCTGTCTGGCACTGATCAGAAGCACCTTCGTTCGCACGAATATATTTATATATGTGCTCTAAAAGTTCAGTATAGATTCAGAAGAGAGTCTTATCCAGAGAATAGGTGAATCTGGATCCCCTCAGACCTCTCTTCATGGCCGATATGGCCATATCTTCATTGAAGTCTCTGATCTCAAGTGTGGCCATGTTGAAGCGAGCCACAAAATCTCTTAACGTCTCTGTCTTGTCTTGTTTAATGGAGAAGAGTCTATCTGATGTCCGTGGCACCTTTCGGCTAGTACTGAAATAGACTACGAAAGAATGTTCGAACTGCTCGAAAGAGTTTATGCTCTCCGACTGAAGTTCAGAATATCAAGCTCGAGTAGCCTTCCGAATAGTCACCAGGAAGTCGATGCATAGGAGGGCATCGATTGCCCCTTGGATGATCATAAGGGCCTTGTAGTTCTCCAGGTGATCAATTAGATCGGTGGAGCCATCATATGGCTCTATTTGTGGTATCTTGAACCGAGATAGAATCGGCTCGTCCAGGATGCACTAAGAGAGAGGTTGGGTAGTGTGGAAGTCATAGTCACTGGATGATTTCTGACCTTCCACCTGCAGTCGAGTAAGTTGGTGGTTGATCTCTCTGAACTTACACTCGTAGTCGTCGAGCCGCTACTGCTGAGACAATCCAGGGGTAGAGTCTCCCAAAAAATTTGAGGATGGAGAAGCAGAAGGTGTACAGGGCCTTTTTTCCTTCTTGATACTATGTACATAGGAAGGAGAGGAAGAGTGCCACGAAGAATGGGTGGCACGATGAGAGTGCCGAGAACGTGGTTGTCCGTCTCGATGAGAGTGTCGAGACAGTCGCTGCTCTGGAGATGAGGAGGGTGAACGCTGTGTAGGACGGCAGCTGTGCCTAGACGGCACTGAATGAGCCACCGGCTCCTCCACCGGTGGTTGCTGCTATTGTTGTGTTTGTTGCTGTTGGAGGTGGTAAACTGTCTCTGTTAATACCTTCATTTGCTGTATCAAGGCAGCAATTTGTACGTCCGTAGTAACTATAGGACGCGAAGAGCTGGACTCTGCCAATGGGGGAGGAGAAATATCTTTCTGATGGGAAGATTGCCTCGCAGATCCCATTGAATGTTGAGCTTTGGTCTTAGCCATAGTTACTCGTATCTTCCTCCTACCTGGCGCATCAATCTATTGCGGTCAATCCCTTGTTGCACCCATCTCCAGAGAAGAGCACCTGCAAAAGAAGTCCGCATTGATCGGATTGTGTCCGACGGGGATCCTCCGATGCTTAAGTCAGTGGGCAGTGGTGAATAGCAGATAAAATTTGAAAATGACAGAGTCTCAGTCCAGAAGTGCCTTACCAAATGCTATTCATTTACCTCCTTTTATAGATAAGTAGTTAGTAATCGTCTGTAACAGTTAGACACGTGAATCCAGCACGTTCTGACATCATGTGATCGTGGGATGGGTGGTTATATCTGCTACTGATCATGTTCTGACTATTACGCGCTTCCTGCACTGACAATTTCAGATAAGCCGACTGTATGTCGGTAATAATGATCGTATGTCGGTAGTAGTCGTGGAGATCCGAATGAACATCGGTCGGTAACTCTGATATACCGATGGTCATTGGTATAAGATTAGCCAAGTTGTCGTGGCTAAATCGGTCGATGGCTGAAGATAGCCAACTCTAGGTGGCTAACTGATTGTTAGTCGATATTTTATGTCTATGAGGCCAATTCAGAGTCAGAATCGGGGGTCGGTTGAATTATTCCAACAAATTAAACCAGAGATAACATCAGATAGGAATGGTTGGTGACCAAAAATTCATATAGCCTTCTCCACATAGTTGGGGCATGGTGTTACTTTTGAATTAATTTTGATGATTACAAAGTATTTGAGGGGGTTACTAATAATTTTGGCTGGAAAAAAATTTATTGTATTTCAAGGGTAAAATCATAATTTTATCAAGTTCTGATTCAGAAGCCTCAAGAGTAAGAACAGAAGATTTGTAATCTATTGAAGATAATTTCAATATTTTTTGATGTATATTTTGAAAGAAACTATATTTTATATTTGAGTCGACCCATGAGTCGACCCATGTCAAAAGGGGCTGAACAGCATGCTGATTTTTTGGCTGGTACACTCTATGAGTCGACCCCATGAGTCGATTCTATGAGTCGACCTCTGCTGCTGTGTAGACCAAAACAACAGAACAATCATTTTCTATTCTGTGCCACAGAAGTCGACCCCATGAGTCGACTTATGTGCATGAGTTAACCCTATGAGTCGACCCCTGTGACGAAAAAACTCTGCAATGGCTAATTTTCAACCCATTTTGGCTGCATTTAATGCCCATTTAATATGCTCCAACGGCTCTATTTCAGTCCAGATTACTCTCCACCATCATTTGAAGTTATAAAAGGCCCTAAAAGGAGGAATCAAAAGATTTTGAAAAGGTTCTTCAGGCATTCAATTCAGTCCTAAGGAAAGAGCCCTCTTGAAGTTAAAGAAGCTTTTATTTCAAGTCTACCAACCCTCAAGAGTTCATTCAAGTCTTCAATTATCTTGAGAAAAATTAGAAAAGCTTCCTTCTCATAGTGTAAAGTATATTTAAAGCTTTATTCGCTCATTAAAAGGAGCTACATTTGTATTTTCGTGTGATTAACTGTTATACTCTATTTTGAGTTGATATTATGTTTGGAAGGGTTTCAAAACGTGGAAAGATTGATCCGAACCTTGAATCGAATTGTATTGGGTTGGTTTGTACCTGGATAATAAGTGTTCTAGCTTGAGATAGCTAGAGTCGGAGGTTCCGACGTTGTATTCGTGTTGAATACGGTTTAGTGGATTTGAATTCTCAAGTAGGAGCTTGGGGAGTGGATGTAGGTGCAAGGTTGGCATCGAACCATTATAAATCTTGGTTGTTTGTGGTGTACTTACTTGTTCTTTATCTTATTTCTTTCCTTCTTGCACTCTTGCATCTAATATCTTCACCTTGTTTAAATCACTCACTTCA
>KE504827.1:278548-288741 GCA_000441515.1 Elaeis oleifera
ATATAAAATTTTAATAAAAAATTAATTTATAAATATTAAATATATATTAAAAAATAATAATTATATAGATCAATTGAATAAGATGATATGCTCTATGTCAGATTTTTTGCACCGTCTGCGGTGCACAAAAAATTTTTTTGGAGTCGCGATCTTAGTTGGGCTGCGTAGAGACGGGACCAGTGGTGATAAAATAAAATCTTGGCCAACCTTTTTATCCTCTTTCTTTTCTTTTCTTTCCATCCGTGCAACTATAACAAACCAGTAGCCCCTGTCCGTTTACCTACCAAACCATGGATTAAAAAAAATCAATATATAACTATTTTACAAATAAATAAAAATTAATACAACTTTTGGCACTCTTAGAAAGACACCACATAATAATAGTTTTTAATATTAAGATATATTAAGAATATTCTTCATAAATAACTGTTTACTAAATTAGAAATAGATAATTTTAAAATAAGTGAAATAGAACTCATAGAAGTGAATAGTGACTGATTATCATTTTCTTCAAAAAGTAATGATCGTTTACTTCACATAACCTGGATAAGAAAATGAGGACCGTGAGGCTCCACTAAAATTTTATATATTAATAATGAAACAATAATATCATCAATAAAAATATTAATTATAATAATATTATAATAATATATATGTTAATCATAAAATAAGATATAGATCTTGATTTTATATTTGATATATTGTTAAAATTAACCTGATTATCTTAAGAGTTGAGTAAGATTAGAGGATGATAAGATATATCCATTACTATATAATTTTGATTGAACACTTGATGGATTTTTTAAATACATTAGACTACTAAAATTCATACTTTCCATTGGAATTGAATTTAATAAATTAATTATAGATTTTTTTTAGCTAAATTTTTTTGATGGATTAAATATTTATTTTCAACTTGATTTAATATGATATACTTGATGAATAAGTTATGTTGGTTTGGATTTCGTCAAGCACCTGAATGGCTGGAGTCAGTGAAAACTGAGTCATCGGAAGCAAGACCTATAAGAAAAAGTCTCCATCGGAGGTGGCTCCGGTGGAAATCCTCTAATGCTCAAGTCAGTCATTCGGCCAATAAGCGAGAAAGGAGAGCATTCGTGAGAGAAATATTGCATACCTGGGGGTCCCTCTTTTTCTCCTTATGGGCGGAGACTAGAGGCTGGTAGGCCTGAGCTCGTAGGCTATCAGGGTAGGCTGTCTGCCTACTAACAGTTTCTTAGTCATGGCCACCTGCGGTTCAT
The DNA here is from genome assembly GCA_000441515.1 of Elaeis oleifera. Taxonomy (NCBI): domain Eukaryota; kingdom Viridiplantae; phylum Streptophyta; class Magnoliopsida; order Arecales; family Arecaceae; genus Elaeis; species Elaeis oleifera. Next base: position 279,808 of record KE504827.1, read on the forward strand.
TGGTTGCTGTCCTGACCACTAGCCAGATTGTTAGTCGTGGGAGAACACAAAACTGTCAAAATTTTTGTCTCCCATTAGATGTCCTTGAGAATCACTCCTTGTGTTGTCACCTTATGACATATGGAGGGCCCCACTTATTAATGGTATGGGCTGACAAGCAAAAGGTGAGAGCATGGGAGGGGCTTGTGTTACTTATGGTTACTCCCATGGTGATATGACAGCACTATAAAGGTGCCTCTTGAGGGCTAATGGCCAAAGAGTGGAGCTGAGCAAAGGTTGATGCCAGGTTGGAGGACGAGGCAGGTTCGGACGAGTGTGGAGAATGGGTATTCGTGGGTTGAAGCCGGATGCATCATCTTCCTTCTTTTTCTCTCCCACCACCTTTTCTCTCTCCTCCTTTTGTCTTATTATAATGCTCAAAGGGGGATGGGATGAGGAGAAGCAATTAATGCCTTATTAGGTGGTACATGTGGAGCACGTTGTCCCGACTTGAGAACGTCAAGCTTGTGGGGGGGGACCATCCACTATATCTCCTGGGTAGAGGAGAACCTTTGTAATTAATTGTGATGATATCATCAGTATAAATTCAAATGACCTAGGGCCACCCTCATAGCACATACATAGAGGATGGTGCACGATCGGGAATCAACGGGATATATGGGGCAGCATAGCCGATGAAGACCTTTTAGCACTGGTAGTGGGCTAGTTAGACTGAGGATATGTCGGGCCCTCGATCTCTCCGTATTGTCAGTCCAGATAAAATTTTTTTCAACACATGCCCCTTACTCTCGAGTTCGAGCCTTAGCTCGGGCGAAGGGAGTACTGCAAACAAGATGGGTTGAAGATGCAGGAATTTGGTGCTTTTTAGCCAAGATGTGCGGCACCATATCAGAGAGCGTGGATTCATATGTAGCTTATAGCTGAGATGTGCGCATCTGAATTGTGCTTTGAAGAACTTGTGGCAGATTTTCTTGAAGAAGATGGTACCAGAATTTTGTTGCACGCTCCTTGTTATCGGGGTAGGTAAGGCAGTGAAACTGAGTACGGAGGTGAGTTGGTGACTTTGGTGTTGCCCGAAGTCAAACGCATGGGAGGCCTTGGCGCAAAGGGCTCTGGTATAGACAAGCATGACTTTGCAAGGAGTTCTGATGCTGGTAAAGCCTGTTGTTCGCACACAGAAGCGTGAAGCCCGCTGGTGGGTGGCGTCGGTCGCATCGGGAGCACGTGGGGAGGCTTCAAGATAGCCTACCCTAGCCTCGGCATCGTCGGAGACACATACGTAGGGGACCTCGAGGCCGGTTATGAGCGGCCTCGATCTTGCCGGAGGTGCGATGTGCAAGGGGAGAATATCGGGGCCGCCTGCTGGCGGGAGTCACGTGAGCTCAGAGATTGTGGTCTTGGTGTGTCGTAGTACGCATTGATGGCGGATCCGATTTGAGGGGTCAGCGATGCATCGCCCAAGACGGTCGGACCCAGCTTCTAACCTGAATGTCTCGACATGTGGCATGTAGGGGCTTGTCGGGTTCTACTGCCTAGCGCGGGTGGCGGCGAGCTTGCGAGGGCAAGGTCAGCCACAATGAGCTCCTGAAAGTGAGGTTGGTGATGTCGAGCCGCAAGCGACCTCGGTATCATGGGAGACGAGTGTAAAAGTAGGGAGGGCTCTGGTTCTACCCACAGACGGACTGTTCGACGCTGTTGGCAGTAGAGTGAAAGAGGGGAGAGCTCAAATATGCTGGTGGGCGAGCTTCCGGTGCTGTCTAAGGTGAAGTATGATCTGGAGGAGTTTGGGTCTCAAAGAGGATCCCAGATCTACCCATATCGGCATAGGCGGCAGGCTCTGTTCATCTTTCTTCCGAAGAAGGAGCACGAATCTGCAGAAACCTTAGATTCATTTGGGGATGGGGTCCCCTATGTCGTCGACAACGAGGTTAGGGAGTAGGATGGCCTTAGATTCATCTGCAAGTGGGCTCCTCGGCACCATGGAGAATGAGGCAGGGGCAGAGAAGACTTCTGATCCATCGATAGGCGATTTCTTGGTGCTGGGACCTCGGACCCATTTGCAGGAGAGGCTAGTAGCGATGAGCTTGTGGTGGCAATGGGATCACGACTGTTGAGGACGAGATTGTGGCAAGCTCGCGGTCGTTGAAGGCAAGGTTGGCAACGATGATCTCGTGGAGGTGAGTTTGGCGATGACGAGCTCACAGAAAGGAGGATGATCGTGATGAGGCTGCGAGAGCGAGATCGGATGCGGCAAGCCTACATGGGTGAGAGTGGTCACGACAAGCCTGTTGGGGTGAGGTCGGTTGTGGTGAGCTCATGGAAGTGAGGCTGGAGTTGTTTACAGGTGATCCCCAGGCTATCGGAGGTGAGATAGGTGCATGAAGGGAAGTCTGGTGCCTCTCGTCAGTGACCTCAAGGTCACTGATGGCAGAACACACACACGGGGATCCGACGGGACACAGCACTGTCGAAGGCTGAGTGCAAGGAGGCCGATAGGGGTTCAGTCGGAAAAGAGGCATGTGGAGCCGACGAAGGCTCGGCCCAAACAGAGATGCATGCAGAGGAGATGTTGGCCGAGAGCGGCACTCGTGTGGAGGGGATTACGGTTGAAGGATATGCGCAGAGGCATCATCGATCGAAGGAGATGCACAGACGTTGTTGCGGCACACGGAGGTGTTGGTCGGAAAGATTCTTGGACCCACGAGGCATATGCACCACAAATAACGTGCATTTGAAAATTCATGGAGCACAGTACTGTGTATTGATGTCTTCTTGGTACAGAAGGGATGCTGGCAGTAAAAAAGTTTGAGACGTCTCGAGATCTTTCCTCTTCGTGAGATATGGCCTGCTTTAGCCTCGATCTTTCGATCAAAGGCCATTTCTTGCTAGGTTGATCAAAGGCCATTCACTTAAAGTCGATTAAAAGCCGTTCACTTAAAGGCTCCTGCTGGGCCAATCACAGGCCGTTCGCGTAATGCCTATCAAAGGCTAGGCTGATCAAAGACCATCTGCATAATGCCAATCAAAAGTTCCTTCGAATATTGGATCAATCAAAGGCCATTAATTTTAAAGCCAATCAAAGACTCCTTCAAACATTGGGCCAATTAAAGGCCATTAATTTAAAGTCGATCAAAGGCCGTTGATTTCAAGCTGATCAAAGGTTTTTCAATATTGGACCGATCAAAGGCCGTTGATTTCAAGCCGATCAAAGACTTCTTCAATATTGGGCCAATCAAAAATTATTGATTTCAAGCCGATCAAAGGCTTCTTCAACATTGGGCCGATCAAAGGCCATTGCACGTTAAGGCCGATCAAAGGTCGTTGATTTCAAGCCGATCAAAGGCTTCTTCAATATTGGGCCGATCAAAGGCCGTTGCACATTGAGGCTGATCAAAGCTATTGATTCAAGTCGATCAAGACTTCTTCAACATTGAGTCGATCAAAGGCCGTTACACGTTGAGGTTGATCAAAGGTCGTTGATTTCAAGCCGATCAAAGGCTCCTTCAACATTGGACCGATCAAAGATCGTTGATTTCAAATCGATCAAAGGCTCCTTCAACATTGGACCGATCAAAGGCCGTTGCACATTGAGGTCGATCAAAAGCTGTTGATTTTAAGTCAATCAAAGGCTCCTTCATCATTGGGCCGATCAAAGGCCATTGCACATTGAGATCGATCAAAAGCCGTTGATTTCAAGCCGATCAAAGGCTCCTTCAATATTGGACCGATCAAATACCGTTGATTTCAAGCTGATTAAAGGCTCCTTCAATATTGGACCAATCAAAGGTCATTGATTTCAAGCCAATCAAAGGCTTCTTTAATATTGGATCGATCAAAGATTGTTGATTTCAAACTGATCAAAGGCTTCTTCAATATTAGACCGATCAAAAGCTATTGATTTTAAGCCGATCAGAGGCTCTTTCAACATTGGATCGATCAAAGGCCATTGATTTCAAGCCAATCAAAAGCTCTTTCAACATTGAACCAATCAAAATCATTGATTTCAAACCGATCAAATATCATTGATTTCAAACTGATTAATGGCTCCTTCAACATTAGGCCAATCAAAAGCCGTTGATTTTAAGCTGATCAAAGGCTCTTTCAACATTAGACCGATCAAAAGTTATTGCACATTGAGGCCGATCAAAAGCTATTGATTTCAAGCCGATCAAAGGCTCCTTCATCATTGAGCTCATCAAAGGCCGTTCCTCGCTGGAGTGCTTGGGCCAACAAGGCCTTCCCGTTTGGGCCGTTGGAAGAGCCTTCCAAACTTTTCCTGTGGATCGATAAACAGACAAGACCTATAGGTTTAAATAAAATTTTTATTGAAACTATTTTTAGAAAATATTACTGATGGTAGGTGCAGGGGGTCTTCTTTCTCTGTAAAGACTTCCTCGATCGGCCCTTTGAGGTTGGTCTTATTTTGGTCGGCCTCCTTCTGGTCGGCCTCATCAGGTCAGCTTCCTCGACCATCTGGGGTTGGTCTCCCTCTGCTCAAATTTAATATTTTGCTGCATCTGCTTTAGCCAAGCCCCAAAAATCATATGGCTCGATCCATCCAATCGAATGCTTGAATTATTAGCATCGGTTGTACTTCCTCCATGACTTGCCAAAGCATCCATCTTATTTTTGTCTTTTAGCTCCCTTGGATCCACCAATAAAGGTACTTGGAAGACACTAGGCTTCTTGCCTCCAGACCTACCAGACTGTACATTAATGCTCATTATCTTTGTCCGGCCTTCCACTTTCTGGCAACTCGATTGCCTAGAAGCGGACACCAATATCCTTGGTAGTGTGGATAGCCTTTTCGGTCATAAACCCGCTTCCAAAAAAAACTTCTTCTCTTTCTTCTTTCTATTTTTTTTTACTTTGGACCAATCGACGCCGTTGGAAGCCTTGGCATGCAGGAAGTACGCGGGGAGGAGTTAGAGACTAACAAGGTCGCCGATCTAACCTCGGTGCTGTTGGAGGGCGTACGAATGCGTAGGGGATACAAAGCTACTTGTAGCGACTGACGATCCGACCTCGATGCTGCCAGAGGGGTGCGCAAGTGCATGGGAGGTGTCATCCAGTAGGGGGTGTGTAAAAGTGAAGTCGATCGAAGGATGCGCACCGAGGATGCATCGATCGAGGGAGGGGTGACAGAGAAATCGATAGAGCCCAATGTGCGGGAACACACGGGAGGTGCGGGTTGCTGACCTGGGCACTATTAAAGATCAAAGTACGTGTGCACGAGCTGAGGGGCACGGGAGAGCTCCACCATCGCCGACCCGATCTCGACGCACGATAGAAGGGCATGCACGGGTGTGGGGAAGGCCAAAGGCCGCCGACCAGCCCTCATCGCATGATAGAAAAGCTTGGGGGCACCAACCTGGTGGGATCTGATGTCGGAGACGTGCAGGATCACCAACCAGCCCCCGGGGCGCGATGGGGAAGCTCGAGACCGCCAGATCCGATGGTGAAGCCGAGAGAGGCCGTGTGGGGTGGGAAGCCGAGAAAGGCCACACGGGGGTGGCGAAATCGGGAAAGGCCGCACGGGGGCAACAAAATTGGCCCCGACGCCGACAAGGGTGAGCAGGCATGTGGGGAAGCCGGTGACCACCAATTTTCTTCCTTCTTCCCCACATTCCTTTTCCTTCTTTCTTCTCCCCTTCTTCTCTTCTTTCCATTTTTTCTTTTTATTTTCATCATCTGTCATTTTATGATGGATGGGACAAAAGGGGCGGAGGAAATACCAGGCACCAGTGGCCGGCGGCAATTCCCATAACATGCACCAATTGGAAATAAGGGAATAATGTGGTACTTTTTTTTCGTAAGGAGAAGGGGCAACTATAATGGGGGACTCTGGCCAGGGCCGAGGCTAGATGCGCAGGAGGTCTTTCTTCCTCCCTCTCTTCCCAACCGCTAGACAGTGTGGGTTGCCTCTGGTTGGCATGAGCACTGAACTGATGCTAGTTCTTCTCGAAAGCTGGTAGAGAGGGCAGTGGAGATGCCTCTAGCAGTTAGTATGGTTCACGACTTCTGACTGGAGTCTCCATCGAATGGTGTGTCTCGAATGACATGCCCCTTCCCAAAAGTGGACACAAAGCTTTTCTTCTAGCGCCAATCTGTTGGTGTAGATTTTCATTAAGCATTGGAGTGGCTAAAGTCGGTGGAACGTCGAGTCACCGTAAACAAGACCTACAAAAAAATTCTACCGGAGGTGGCTCTGGCGGGGACCCTCCGACGCTTAAGTCAATCATTCGGCTAACAGACAGGAAAAGGAGCATTCGTGAGAGAGATGTTGTGTACTTGGGGGTCCCTCTTTTTCTCCTTCTTATGAGCAGAGACTGGAGGCTGGTAGACCTGAGCCCATAGGCTATCAAGGTAGGCTGTTTGTCTGCTAACAGTTTGTTAGTCGTGGCCACCTGCAGTCTGCTGCTTGCTGTCCTGACCACTAGCCAGATTGTTAGTCATGAAAAAGCACAGAACTGTCAGAGATTTTTTGTCTCCCATTAGATATCCTTGAGAATCACTCCTGGCGCTATCACCTCATGACATGTGGGGGCCCCACTTATTAATGGTATGGGCTGATAAGCAAAAGCTGTGAGCATGGAGGGTTTGCGTTACTCATGGTTACTCCCATAGTGATATGACAGTGCCATAAAGTTGCCTCTTAAGATCTAATGGCCAAAAAGTGGAGCTGAGCAGAGGTCGATGCCAGGTCGGAGGATGAGGTGGGGTTGGATGCACGCGGAGAATGGACTTTTGTGGGCTGAAGCTAGATGCATTCTCTTCCTTTTTTTCCTCTCCCATCATCTTTTCTCTCTCCTCCTTTTGTCTTATTATAATGCTCATGGGAGGATGGGATGAGGCGAGATAATTAATGCCTTATCAGGTGGTATATGTGGAGTGATAGGTGTATAAATTTATTCATAGAAGTATTAATTTATAATTAATTATTTTATTCTTTAAATTAATATTTTTTATATATTTTACAGAAAAGAGCTACACCAATATGAAGAGCCTAATCTGCAGGCTTAGAGGGATCAAACGAAATAAAAAATGGAGTCAAAATGAAATTAAATTTAAAGTCGGAAGATGAACCGTATCAATTTATAAATTTGTGGTCCACCATGGACCGCTTGGTCCATAGAAAAATGGATGAGCCATGAAATGCTAATGGCTTAGTTCCGACGGCTTACTTTAAACAATTTTTTTTGTTTGAAGGGATTCAAATGGGACCAAGACGTTGTTTGCATTTGAAGTAGGTGTTGCTGGCGCACGGGAACAAAAATAAATTCAAGCGAGCAAGTCATGAGATGTTTTAAAAAGAAGAAGGTATGCGAAAGACTTCTGGGTGAACGGTCTCACGCAGACATGTTTGGGCTGCGGGCGTGATGCGTGAAGCAGAACCAACAATTTTTTAAAAAAATGAGGGAAGGAACGTAGCCGTATAAAAAATATTTGAATTTTAGTCCCATATCAGAAAAATATAAAATTTTTCTCCCTGTCTACACCTATAAATAAAGCCTAATGCCTCCATTCATAGATATCTCTCCACTCCATAATTCTTGTAGGGGGTCTGTGTGACAGGCAGGCATACCCATCTTTAAATTTTTTAGCCATCTTGTTCCCACTTTCTTCCACCCTTCCAACATACGAGAAGGAGAGTCAGCTAGGAGGAGGTTGGTCTCAGGTCAAGAGAGGGAGAGAAATTTAGTTTGTAAAAAAATTTATTTTTATTCTAACTCCAAGCCTTGTTAATGGCTTAAGAGTTGAAAATTTTTTGTATCAGAATTTTTTATTTAGCAATAAATTAGTTATTTTCTTTCTATTTAATTTCTATAATTTAATTTTGTAATAAGATAGTTTAAATTTCTGCATCTTTTAATTTTATAATTTTTAATTTCTGCAAGTTCAATTTCAGCAAGTAGAATTAGTCTTTATTTATTTTTTTTAGCTTCAGATCAACTATGTCTGGCTAAGCAATCCCTCTGGGGTTTGCGATGAAGCTAGATCATGAATAGAAGCTTTCTCCATTAAATCTCTATTTTCGAACTTTTAATTTTTAGAGTCCTTCTCCCTCATCTCTCTTGTCAAAAAATTTGATGGGCTATCATTGGGTCAGAATCCCTTCATAATTCATACTTGATTCGGTGCAAGAGTAGATTATTAGTAGAAGGATCAAATTTTCTAAACCATCTCTTCTCTTTTCTTGTGAAAATCTTGATGGGTTATAGTTGGGTCAGAATCCCTTCATAGCCTATACTTGGACAACACAAGAAAAGTGAAGAAAGGAAGAGTTTCTTAATTAGGGTACAAACAAGATGCTCGATAGATCATAGTTGAGTTAAATCTCTTCATGATCCATGCTTGTTAATGTTTTACACCTTAATAAGAGAAACCATATGAAGGCTTTCTAATTCATTGTTCTAGTGAATTCAAGAGCCCTAGATCTTTTAGATAATTTATTTTATATTTGATTAGTTTACTACTTTAGGAGTTTATAATTTAACAAGCAATCTCTCCTCTTTTCTTTAAAGCTCGCCTGAGTAAGTATTTGAATACAGTTTAAACCCAATTCTTCATGGAATCGATCCGTACTCATCGGATGTGCTATATTACACACTGTGTACTTACAGTAAATTTAAGACACATCAAGTTTTGGCACCGTTGTCGAAAATTTGGTATGTTTAAATTGTATTTCAGATTCTTATTCTTCATGCTTTAGTTTTAGTTTTAGTAATTTTTTTTACCTTTTAGTTATTTTAATCAAATCAAAATCTGTCCTGACATAAGGTTGTCCTGGCGTAACAAGAAGTTACGTTGTATGGTTGTCTTAGGATAGATTTTGATTTGCATAAAAAAATACTACCTTTAATTCTTAAATTTCTCTTTTAATTATTGCTTTATTTGCTTAGTTAATTTCTTATTTTAATATAGATTAGAGCT
>KE504827.1:289902-315389 GCA_000441515.1 Elaeis oleifera
TTCAAACTTAGAGTGCTCGAAGATAACCTTGGTAGTTAGGAGCTGTCTAGAATTAGAAAACCTTAGTCAGGACTCTTCTTCTTTTCTTTTCTCTTCTTTTGATTGAAAATTTATTAGAAAAAAATTAAAAAATAGAAGAAAAGTACCTTCTTCATTTTCTTCGTGAAAAAGGTGTCGGATCGACTAGTAAGAATTAATTGGATTCCTATTTCAAACCCAACAACTTCTACAATGAGAAAACCCAATCAACTCCAAACCCTTAAGGATTTATGTTATCCAGTTTCGTCCAACCTTCTTGCATCATATTGCCCCAAACCACTGCAAACAACTTTAAAATTAAACCTCAGATTATTAACATACTTCCAAAATTCATAGGAATAGAGGATGCATACATATTCATTAGAGAATTTAAAGAGATTTATGCAACTATGAGGCTGCAACAACTATTAGAAGATGAGGTTAAGTTAAGACTGATCAATTTTACCCTTAAGGATAATGCTAAAAGATGACTATAGTCTTCCAAACCAATCTGTCACAACCTGAGAAGGCTTTGTAAGAGTGTTCCTAAAGAAATTCTTTCTCCATCACAAAATAGCTAGAATTAGAAATGAGATAAACCAATTTTACCAACTAGCTGGAGAATCATTCTGAAAATACTTTGATCGCTTTAAGAACCTCTTAACCCAATGCCCACACCATGAAATAGAAACTTGGAGACTTTACCAGATAATTTATGAAGGACTAGATTTAAATTCTAGAACCATGCTAGAGTGCTAGATTTAAATTCTAGAACCATGCTAGAGTCCATGTGCCAGGGTCAATTCATGTACAAGGAATCCACCGAAGCCTGATAATTTCTAGAAGATCTAGTTGAGAAAATTTACAATGAGAAACAACTAGAGAACTTGAAAGACCAACACCTTCAAGAGGAGGAATACATCAAATTCAAACTTCTCTACCTGCAGAGGCTAAAATTATAGCTTTAACACGTAGGTTAGAGGCCTTCGAGCTACAGAGACCAGCCAGTGTGAACCAAGTTTTTGTACCCATGTGCAACGCATGTAGTGCATCCGACCATGTTCTTGAGGAATGTCCCTTCCTGATGAACCCAATAGAGAATTGATGTGCACAGGTAAATGCCACATATCAGAGACCAGTAAACAACCCCTATGCACCCACATATAATTTAGGATGGAAGAATCATCCAAATTTTTCATGGTCACAAAATCCAAATGTAGTTGGTCCTAGCTTCAACCAGCAAAATCCAAAGCCTAACCCTGTGACAAACAACTCATCAGGCTTCAATAATAATGAGAAGAAACTTAGATCTCTAGAGAAAAATCTAGAAGTCCTAGCCAAATTCAGTGCTGACACTAATGCGACACTGAGCAATTTCATGCAAATCATGGATCAACTCATAAACACTAACACCCAAGCCATTGCCCATTTGGAAATGAAAGTGGGTCAGCTAGCCTCTGTTATAAGCAAGCGAGAACGAGGTAAGCTACCAAGCCAACATGAACCTAATCCGAGAAACCAAAATGGTCTACGATCCTAACAAAAAAATCAAGTCAATCATGTGAGTGCTATTCACACCTTAAGATCTAGAAAATAAGTGAACAATAAGATAGGTACATCCGATGATAGAGAAAACTCATTTGTTGAGTCACTTTATGAACAACCTATCTTACAAACTCAAGCTCCTAATCCTGATAGTACACCAAGCCCAAAATCCATAATTTCTAGAGCTTCTTTTCTAAATCAACTAAGGTCCAATAAAAAATCAAAATATGTGGATAAAATTTTAGAGGTGTTTAAGCAAGTTCAAGTAAATATCTCTCTTCTAGACATGATTAAACAAGTTCTGACCTATGCTAAATTTTAAATGACCTTTGTACCAAGAAAAGAACCACCAATATACCCAAGAGAATATTTTTAGCAGCAAGTGTGAGCTCATACTTATCTAGTCATGTGCCAATAAAATATAAGGATCCAGGATCTCCGATAATTTCATGTGATATTGGAGAAACCCATATTGAGAAGGTCTTGCTAGATTTAGGAGCTAATATAAATATTCTTTATTTTAGTTTATAAGCAACTAGGATTAAAAAAAATTTTATCGACAAAAATCACATTACAATTAGCAGATAGATCTCTTAGGATCCCTAAAGGAATGATAGAAGATATTTTAATCAAGATTAGTAATTTTATCTTCCTTGTAGACTTTATCATTTTAGAGACCGAACTAGTTGCAAAATTTTAGGAAGACCATTCTTAGCTACTGTAAATGCTGAAATTAATTGTCGGAATGGACTTATAAAGCTTTCTTTCGAAAACATGACTATTGAGCTGAATATATTTAATCTAGAATAGGAATCTACCCAGCATGTTGATGTAAATGTAATTCAAGAGAAAATTTATGAACCTATTGATATTAGCGATGAGGAAGTCGATTTCGAGTCTTGTTTCTAGCCAATCAATGAATCTGAAGAAATAAAAAAAAATTATAGATAATAGGAATAGCCAAAGACAAGAGCCTCCCATTGAACCAATCATAAAAATGATTAATCCATCATCCAAACCATCAATAGAGGAGGCACCCAAATTAGAATTGAAATCTCTCTCCAAGCATCTTAAGTATGCATATTTAGATCCAGAGAAAATTTTGCCTGTAATTATCGCATCTGACCTAAATCCTAAACAAGAGGAGGAGTTGTTAGCAATTCTGAAAAAGAATCATGAAGCAATAAGCTGGACTATGGCTGATATTAAGGGAATAAGCCCTTCCATAGTTCAACACAGGATACACCTAGAGGAAGAGGCCAAACCAATTAGAGATGCTCAGAGAAGACTTAACCCAGCCATGAAGGATATAGTCAAAAAAAATTTAAAGTTACTTGATAATGAAATCATCTACCCCATCTCTGATAGCTCGTGGGTAAGCCTTGTACAAGTGGTACCTAAAACATCTGGGATAATAGTGGTCCAGAATGAAGCAAACAAATTTATTCCAACTAAGACACAAACGGGATAGAGGGTCTGTATAGACTATAGAAAACTGAATACTGCAACAAGAAAGATCACTTTTCATTGCCGTTTATTGATCAAATGGTAGAAAATTAGCCGGACAAGAGTTCTACTATTTTTTTGATGGATATTTCAGCTATAATCAGATCTTTATAGCTCCCCGAAGATCAGAAAAAGACTACATTCACTTGTCCATTTGGAACCTTTACTTATAGGCATATGCCTTATGGATTATGTAATGCGCCGGCAACCTTTCAGAGATGCATGATCAGTATTTTTCAGATATGGTTGAATGATTTCTTAAATTTTCATGGATGACTTTTCTGTCTTTGGCCCGACCTTCTCTGAATGCTTAGATCATCTAAGATTAGTTCTAAAAGATGTAAGGAGAAACACTTAGTTCTTAACTGAGAAAAGTACCAATTCATGGTTAGAGAAGGGATAGTTTTGGCCATGTAGTTTCGAAAAAAGAATTGAAGTGGACAAAGCCAAAGTAGATCTTATTGCAAGTCTTCCACCATCCAAATCTGTCAAAGAAATTCGTTCATTTCTAGGACATACTGGATTTTATAGAAGATTCATTATCAATTTTAGCAAAGTGGCTCGCCCATTAACAAATCTCTTAGCAAAGAAAGATGTCAAGGTATGCTTGATATGATGGATCTTACTCCTTCAAGAATTTGATCTAAAAATCAAGGATAAAAAAGAACAGAGAATGCAGTAGCGGATCACTTGTCCCGAATTATAGTCATACTATCTGGTGAACCACCCATCAATGAATTTTTTTCTGATGAGCAGCTCATGTCTATGTTCACTGAACCATGGTATGCCAATATTGTCAACTATTTAGCCATTGATAAAGTTTCTTCTTACTGGACCACTCAAGATAAACATAAATTTTTTGCCCAAGTGAAGTATTTCATTTGGGATGATCCGTACCTCTTTAAGCAGTGTCCTGATCAAATCATTAGAAGGTATATCCCGAACAATAAAGTTAGAAATATTTTATCTTTCTGTCATGACCAAGCATGTGGTGGTTACTTTGCATCCAAGAAACAACTGCCAAAGTCCTCCAATATAAATTTTATTGGCCCAATCTATTTAAAGATGCATACAAGTACTGTAGAAGTTGTGCTCGATGCCAACAAATGGGGCGAATCATCAAGAGAAACATGATGCCTCTCAACCCAATCTTGGTGGTTGAAATTTTTGATGTGTGGGGGATTGATTTTATGGGTCCATTTTCAAACTCATTTGGTAATGAATACATCTTAGTAGCTGTCGACTATGTCTCAAAGTGGATGGAAGCTATTCCCTGTAGATCTATCAATAGCAAAATGGTCATAAAATTTTTGAAAGAAAATATTCTTTTCCATTTCGACACTCGTAGAGCAATTATTAGTGATCGGAGGATATATTTTTGTAACCGATCTTTTGCCATATTAATGAAGAAATATAATGTCACCCATAAGTTGGCCACACCTTATCACCCTCAGACTAATGGACAAATAGAAGTGTCCAACAGACAGATCAACTATATCTGGCTAAGCAATCTCTCTCGGGTTTGCGATGAAGCTAGATCATGAATAGAAGCTTTCTCCATTAAATCTCTATTTTTGAGCTTTTAATTTTTAGAGTCCTTCTCCCTCATCTCTCTTGCCAAAAATTTGATGGCTATCATTGGGTCAGAATCCCTTCATAGTTCATACTTGATTCGGTGCAAGAGTGGATGATTAGTAGAAGGATCAAATTTTTTAAACCATCTCTTCTCTTTCTTTGTGAAATCTTGATGGGTTATAGTTGGATCAGAATCCCTTCACAGTCTATACTTAGATAACACAAGAAAAGTGAAGAAAAAAAAAGTTTCTTAATTAGGGTGCAAACAAGATGCTTAATGGATCATAGTTGAGTTAAATCTCTTCATGACCCATGCTTGTTAATGTTTTACACCTTAATAAGAGAAACCATACGAAGATTTTCTAATTCATTGATCTAGTAGATTCAAGAGCCCTAGATCTTTTAGATAATTTATCTTTATATTTGATTAGTTTACTGCTTTAGTAGTTTATAATTCAATAAGCAATCTCTCCTCTTTTCTTTAAAGCTCGCCTGAACAAGTATTTGAATACAGTTTAAATCTAATTCTTCATGGGATCGATCCGTACTCGTCAGACGTGCTACATTACACACCGTGCACTTACGATAAATTTAAGACACATCATGGAGCATCTTGTCCCAGTTTGAGAACATCAAGCTTGTGGAGGGGACCATTTACTATATCTCCTAGGTAGAGGAGAACCTTTATAATTAATTATAATGATGTCACCGGTATAAGTTCAAATGACCCAAAGCCACCCTCATAGCACAGGCATAGAGGATGACGTGCGATCGGGAATCAATGAGATACATGGGGCAGCGTAGCTGATGAGGACTTTTTAGCACTGATAGTGGGTTGGTTAGACTGAGGATATGCTGGGCCCTCGATATCTTCTTATCTTTGATCCAGATGAAATTTCTCGCAACAAGTTATATAAGTCAAGATAGCTTAATAATTAAAAAGTAATAATTTTCACTATGAAATCCACTATCAATATTAAAAGTAATATACCAAAATCAGATAATAGTTTAAGATATAATTATTAGAACTTGCATATAGATTGATTTAATGAAAGATTTGGATCATCAATCCAACTTAAATAAAATATATAATATAAATATTAAAAATATTCTATATTAAATACTATTGCTTATTAATTATAGTATAAATAAAAGAAGTCATGAATTATCTACTTTTAAAGGACTTTATAAAAGGTAGATGATTAATTTTTTATTAAAAAATAATTAGTAAAAAATAAATATATTATTACATATTTGAAATGAGAATATTTTATATTATGAAAAGTTTTAAATATGCATAATAAACTATAAATTCATGCTAAAAGTTAATATTATCATGGTGGCAAAGTAGTAGGCAAATATCCAATAGATCTTAGATCTGATCCTTATAGGGGTCTATATATAAAAAAATATATATCCTAGATTCATAAGATCTCCATTACAATCTAATCAGAATAAATATAAATAGGGATGGCACATCCCTATTTATTTTGATGGATTAATTATAAAAATTTAAATCTTTTATCATAAAAAAATCATTACAAATGCTTATCTTCAATGATAATTTTCATTTCATTACTGTTATATCACCTTACTGTGGCTAATAAAAATTCATTGTGAGAAAGATTTTAGAGATGATACTAAATCTTCATTAAAACTTATTTTTGATTATTAATTTCTTATAAGTTATTTTTTTAGCTTTTTAATATTTTTTTAAATTTTTTACCACAAATACAATCATCACTAATGTTTACCTTTAGTGACTATTTATATTTCATAACTAAATATAATAATTCTTTTTGATGACTTTATATTTTTGTCACTAAAAGTTTTAGCCATTGTGCCTTTAATGACCACCTAGTGATACAATATTTTGATTATTAAAAATTTTAATAAGAAAGTAAAGAATTTATGACCAAAGTTTTATTACTAAAAATCAAAATTCTTGTAGTGCTTGAAGCCTTCTTCTTGAAATCATTTTTCCTTCTCTTCCCTTCTCTACTTCACTTTGTTTGATCATACAAAGCACAATAATAATAATAATAACAAAACTCATGGATCCATAAATTTTATCGAAAATTGTGCCGTAAGATGATTCTGAACATCAACCGTGTTCAAGATAAGGATGGAGGAAGAGCGAAAACTAGAAGGCTTTAGAAGCATGAAAGGTTTTTTGGTAGAAAAGCATAGAAAGTTACTTGAAAGCCAGCAATGGAGCTTAACACCGAGTCCTTGAGGCTAATGGTGAGAGGTAGCAGCCAGAAAATATGATCTTGATCTTGGTTCGAGAAAGATGAGAACAATGGGAGCCTTGAGACTGCTTTCCATTTCCCAATTATAAAAATCTTCATGTTTCATTCTTGAGAAAAGTTATTTTCTAATTATTTTTGCACCCAATACAAACATAGTTATTTTTCTATGTTTTGCTCTGTCATTTTTAAGCTAGTAATATAGGAACAAATTATTGTTAAAAATATCCTTAATATTGTTGAGATCAAACAAAAGTATGTATCTTTTGTATGAGGAAGCATAAAATGAAATTATCTGAATGTTGGGCAATACAAATGAAAATATAAATTCAAAATTCAAGTTTTGGTATATAATAAAAATTCCTTTATTATGTTAGGTTTTGGTAAAATCTTCTTGTATGTCTATTTATCAATTGGAATTATTATGCATGAATATATCCTATATAAATTCTTTTTAGGTGGAGACAATTATTTTGATTTTGCATGAATCATGGTATGACTATAGCATAATTTATATGATTAAGATGAATTAAAATCTGTTATGATCTAGTGATTAACAAGTAAAGAGGGCATTGGACTAATTGTGTTAATTATGGACAGCCTTATCATAGATAGGAAGGTGGTATTGAGGATAGTTTCATCATCGGTAGAAATATAACACTATGGATAGTCTTGTCATGGTAAGAATGTGGCAGTATAGCCTCATCACAAGCACAAATATGATACTATAGATAAATTTGTCATGGACAGAAATGTGAACTATAGACAGCCTCATCATGGATAGGAATGTGGTTCTCTAGCTACTTAGTGACTGAAACATGGCCATGGCTAATCCAAAACTATAAGATAATTTAAGTTCTGGTTATGCAAATCTTGCTAATTAGATGCTATCAAGATGTTATTTTATCACTAGTAAGATAAATTGCCATCAATGGTATATGACTAATATATTGTGTGATTGATTGATACATATTTTGAATTGATTAATTTTGGAGTATGCATATGTGATGTGATTTTAACAATTGTGTTCATGATCATGTATCCTCTCATTACATTGGTGTATACATGTGGAGACTTTTCACTGAGTTCCCGAACACATGTGAGTCTCTTTATTTTCTTCTTTAGAACCCCGGGATGCTTAGCACTAGGCTAAAGTGGGTCTATTAGTAAGAAATAGAAAATGAAATAAATATTCCTGATACCATTATATGTGTAAGGACTCATGCATGTGTTTCTTTAGCATTAAATCAACTATGTAGATCTTAAGTATTTATATAGGATCAAAAAATTCAAATGATATCTTCTGACTAGCTTTTTTAGAAAAATTCTAGATTGTTACACATGCCAGTCTCAAGAGAAGTTCTCATCAAGTTCAATATGAATCTTTGGGTACTTATCACGAGATTTACGAGCATTATCTAATAGTAGGAAGTCTAAGAAAGGAAACTCATTATATACACATTTGAATCACTCTTGGTTATATTCTTTTTATCGAGAAATAGAAGAAGCCATATAGGGGTTTTATTAGGCCTATTCATATGCTATCTTAACTAATAAATTAGATTAGGTGATGCCTATGCCATAGGGATTCGGATCACTCTAGTTTCATTGGTATCATAATTTCTGAATTTTTGCATCCATCGAGATTGAGATTGAGGAAGGCGATTTTTGAATCATTGACTCAGGCCCATTGTCGAATCCTACTTAGCAAAATATATAGGTACTTATGGCAGAATGGGCTGATTTGGTCTTTCATAATAAAGCGATAAATGGAACTGCTGTAAAACAACTTATTAGGAGATAATAGATCATTTCTAAATGGCATATACATCATACATCTTGGATCAAGTAAAGACTTTAGGTTCTAGCAAATAACTACTACACGTATTTCATTAAGAATTGATGATCTTTTAACAATATTTTTAAGAAATTATTAGTCTAAGACACTGAATAACAAAATTTTATTTTGAAAAACACCATCATTATGGAAATGTATATTGCGGTAAAAAAAATTATGTCAGTCCATTGAGATATGGTATGCTACAAGTGAATATTTGAGAAAAAAATAAATCCTAATCTTCAAATGATCGATCCTTCTAATCCAGTCTATCTAATGTCCTTTTTGGGAGCTTGAGAAAATACATCTCACATAGACCAATTAGTAGGTTGAGAGGGTTAATGTCGGATCCCAATGGACAAATGATTGATTTACCCATTTAAAGCAATTTATGTGAAGGGCTTTTTTGATAGAATATATCATTTCCTGCTATAGAGCCTTGCAAAGGAGTTGTAGATACTACTATATAAACATTAGATGTTGAATACCTCATGTATAGACTTATTAAAGTAGTTTAACACATTATTGTTTGTAGAATGGATTGTGGTACTATTCAAGATATTTTTGTGAGTCCTTGAAATGGGATGATGGAAAAAATTTTTATCCAAACACTAATTAGTCGTGTATTAGTAGACAACATATATATGGGTCTACAATGCATTGCCACTTGAAATCAAGATATTAAGTTTCAACTTGTCAATCAATTCATAACCTTTTAGGCACAATGAATGTATATTCGAGCCTCCTTTACTTGTAAGAGTGCATATTCGATCTGTCAATTATGTTATGGTCAGAGTCCCACTCATGCAATTTGGATGAACTGAAAAAGCCATAATATTATTATGGGTCAATCAATTGCGAAATCAGAGACTCAACTAATGTTGAAAACTTTCCATACTGGTAGAGTATTCATAGGTGATACTGTTGAACATGTACGAGCCCCTTCCAATGAAAAATAAATTCAATGAGGATTTAGCTTATCCCACACGTATCCATTGTGGCCATCCTGTTTCTATGTTCTATATACTTGTATGTAACCATTGAGATTGGGATATTATCCATAATGTGAATATTGATTAATTTTGGAGTATGCATATGTGATGTGATTTTAATGATCATATTCATGATTATGTATCATCTCATTACATTGGTGTATGCATCTAGAGACTTTTTATGAGTTACCTAGCACATACTACTATCTTTTTTTTCTTCTTTAGAACCCGTGACACTTAGCATTAGGATAAAGTGGGTCTATTAGCAAGAATTAGAAAAAAAATAAATATTTTGATATCATTTATTGCTACAAGGCTTCGACTGACAGTATGTGAGGTCAGTTGTAGATCGATCTAAACTGCTTGCTGATTGGAGTTGATGAAATTTGTAATGATTACTGTAAAAAAATCTCAAAATCGATGGGTACCCTTCAGTTTAAGACCCTCCGATGATTAAGTCAGATAAGGCCTTAAGAACAAATAGTGAAAATAAATAAGTAGAAAGTAGGAAGTAGGAGATTGAAAGAACTTTGATTTTTTCAATAAAAAATTTAGCAGAATTTTATCTCTGTGAGTTCAGACTTACCTCGCGAAGAGTATCCTGTCCCCTTTTATATAGAGGAAGCTCGCTAAGACTTTAAGAAAATTTATTAGAATATTAGGAATCTGTTAGGCCATTAGGGATCTACTAGGCTGTTAGGGATCTATTAGGTCGTTAGTTTGTTATAATAGAATGACTAGCTGTGTAGAGATCGTGAGGCGTTTGCCTATGTGGTGATGAACTGAAACATAGCTGGAAGACAGTTAATGCTAAGCTGGATGACAGCTGTTGAATAACTGTCTATACCTTTGGTGGCACATCAGTAATAAACCGATGTGGAATAGCTAATATTGATGACCATCTGAATTGGATATCATACCTTTAGTGTTAATAATCATGTCAGTCGATAACTGAAGTAAGGTTCCACAGATCGATCATGGATCGAGATAAGCATTTTGCCTACCAGTAGTTCTGGATTAAATCGATTAATAGGTAATACTGAAGAAGCAGATCGGTGATAGGCCAATGTGATCTAAAAATTTATTGACTCAGATAATAATCTGCTGCCACATGTCCAGACAGTGATGAGGTCGGATAATGCGCACCAACATATGTCCCCCACTTTCTAGATCGAAGTGAAATGCTTCACATCGATGTGGAAAGTCTTTTCAAAGACCTCATCCGATCTGTATTGTCACAATAAATGCCCTACTCTATCGATGGCTGTAATATTAATTTTTAATCTTTCGAAGCGACATGTTATCCTTTGGAAAAAATCCATCATTATGAGTAATGATGCATGCTTGGAAAATCGGAAGACCATAATTACTTGAGTGGCTGACCTTTGAGACGTGCGCACCAAGTGTCAAAATATGATTGATGGCTTCGACTGTCACATAGATCCTACTTATGTGGCTGAATCAGGAAGAGGTATGTCGAAATGACTTTCTACAGAATCGTCGGATGGTCGATAGGTGTCACCGATCTGATTGTGTACCAGATCAATCCAGGCCATTGAATAGCTTTATAAAAGGTCTACCCTATGTTTGAAAATTACTTTGCTATTTTTCTTTACCGAAACTCTGACAAAATACTCCCAGAGCTTTTTCACTATTAGTGCCAGAGAAGAGAATCTCTCAAAATCCCTAGAGCCAGAGAAGAGAGAAACAAAAAGCCCCTTTAAAAGCTTCCTCAAGCCCTTTCCTTCTGCTAGGTATTCACCTCCGTCTCCATTCTCGAGGATCCAAATTTTTAGAGTTTTTTGAAGCCTTCTGTTTCTTCTTTTAGATAGTTTTCCTCTCTAGTTTGCTTTTTCTGATACCCTTTCTTTCTTGTTCAGCTTTGTGTTTCTTTTTATCAAATATCCTCCAATAGTAGTAATGAGACATGTTAGAGTAGTAGGGTACCTCGATCGATCCAGCCACTGCTCGATTTTGAGATAAAAAGTCCATCTCGGGCAGTAACTGAGATTGCACCTTGGGTCGAGATGATCCCAAGTCTCCTATAAAGAGACTCATGGATTATCTCGGACCGACTATCGAGCAGTCTGTTTTGATCGATATCAACTTTCAAAAACTTAGGGAGAAATATTCGATTCCTGAAGAAAATTAAGAGAACCATATCGGAATGGTAGGATAATTGAACCTCTAGAAGGTTGTGTCATATTTTACGATGAGGTACTTCGATCTGATCTTCGATTTTCTCTACATTCCTTTTCAGCAATGTCTTTGATTTTTATAGAATTCATTCAGCTCAAGTCACTCCAAATGCCGTTGGGCAAGCATAATTTTCATCATTTGCTGTAAATTTTTCACCATAAACTTAGGATTTCTCTCTTTAGGGCACTCTTCGTCCTAAAAAAATATTATTATGAAAAGGTTGGTGGTATTTTTATCTCAGTCGAAGTATAAATTTGATCCTATCCTTTCTTCTTCCATATATAATTGAAAAAAATATTTTTTTTAATTCTTCTGATATTCCATGGGGTTTCAGCTACAAATGGCGTAACCCCAAAACCAAATGGAAGTCGCATAATGAAGTACTACTTGGGGATGAGGAGACTTTTGTAGAGTTTCTGGGTATGAAAGTATCCTAAATGAGCTTACTAGTGACAGATCAATCTCTGCTTGAAGTCGGTATCAGTCAGATCTCTTCCCAAGATAAGTTCAATATCAATTTCTTCCATAATTTTATTATTCTTCATTAATATCTTTATCCACTAATAACTTCAGTTTTTATGTAATAGCAACAATGAATTTCAATCTGCAAAGGATGGCAGAGGCCAAAAAGAGAAAGCAGACTCAAGCCGATCAACCTGCTCCTACCCCTGCACCCAAAAAATCCAAGGAGACTGCTTATCCAAGGTCAGCTGCCCCCCAAATCATCATCTGGGGCCATAGTGATCGACACCCATGCTATGCCGATCTCCATCATCATTTCAAAGTTAGCTCGTCAATCTACCGAGGTGGCTCGACTGCCACCTCCTAGAGAGTCAACACAGAAAAGGGGGTCTTCTCTAGCACCTCCTCCGATGTCAGCCAAGGCAGCTCGACCGACTGACTAACCCTCGAGGTCCCAAGCATCAGATATTAATCTGCCATCTACTTTGTCGGAGGTGATAGATCTGGCGAAGGAGTCACTTCTTGAGATGCCAAGGCTCGATCGAGACCTCTTTGCAAAGACAATGCTCCAGAAAGATCTCAACGTCCGTAGGATAGATCAAATAACTGAATTAGATCAAATAATTGGAGATAAATCAATCTTTAATAACTCAATGCAAAGGTTTCAAAAATACCTTTAACTGAGTTCGTAGTGGCAGATTGGATATTATCATCCACAAATTTGTGACCCATGCTGCCTTCTCACAATCATCATTAAAGAGATCCGATCATAGATCTGGGAGATCTTTTTGCGGGATTTAGTCCATCTCTTCATATTATTTGATAAAGTTCAATCCGGAGATCGGATGTCTCATATCATCTTGGGAGTTTTCAATCCAGAGATCTGATATCTTACATCTTTTTATAAGATCCAATCTGAAGATCAGATATTTCACATCTTTTTGTGAGGTCCAATTCAGAGATCAGATATCTCACATCTTTTTGTGAGGTCCAATCTAAAGATCAGATGTTTCACATCTTTTTGTGAGGTTCAATCGAAGATCGAATGTCTCACATCAGGTTGTCCTGATTTGGTTGGGATTTTCATGGCCTTAGAGTAGCTTTTTTCGATCTTATTTGGACATCTTACTTTTTGTCTTATAATCATCCTCGTTTGATCGGTTTTCACCGATTTGATTTGGATGAAGAAGAATTCTTCAAGAGAACTTTCGATCAAAGTTTTTATCTTTAATGGGACAAGAATTGAATAGTTTATTGAAAAAATTTCATTGATAGTATATTCTAAGATTTTTAGTATTTTATATCCTTGGGATGATTGTACCATCCAAGTTTTCAATTCGATAAGCTCCTGGGTGAATTACTTTGGTAACCCGATAAGGTCTTTTCCAATTTGAAGTGAGTTTTTTTATTTCATTGGTTTTGAGACTTTAGCTAGTCGGAGAACCAGATCATCCTTATGAAAAATTTTAGAATTTATCTGAGAATTATAATATTTAGCCACTCTTTGTTTATAAGCTACCATGCGGATCTGGGCTCTTTCTATGATTTCATTAAGTAAATTAAGATCATTTCTCAGTCGATCTGAATTATTTTTAGCATGAAAATTTTCTGTTCTGATCGTAGGTAGACCGATCTTGACTGGTATCATTGTCTCTGTTCCAAAAGTAAGTTTGAAAGTTATTTTTTCAGTTGATCTCTAAGGTGTAGTTCTGTATGCTTAGAGAACATTATAAAGCTCTTCTATCCAAAATCCTTTAGCTTCAGTAAGTCTTATCTTTAAACCCTAAGAATGGTTCTATTAGTGACTTCGACTTCTCTGTTTAGCTGTGGATGTCCAATCAAAGTAAATCTATGATCAATGTGGAGCTCAGAATAAAATTTTTTGAACTTTTGATTATCAAACTACTGTTCGTTATCAGTGATTATGACTTAAGGCAAACTGAAATGGCAAATAATTGATTTCCACACAAAATCCCTCATCTTCTTCTCAATGATTTGTGCTAGGGGCTCGGCTTCCATCCACTTGATGAAATAATCAATAGCTATTACCAATTTTTTTTATCTTGTGGCCATTGAGAAAGGTCCCAGAATATCTATTTTCACATAGCAAAAGGCTATGGTGCTATAATAGAAATGAGCTCGGATGTAGGCTGATGTTGAATATTTACATATCTTTGATATTGATCACATATTGATAAGATCAGCAGAATCTTTTTGAATGATAAGCTAATAATAATCTTCTCCGATGATTTTATAAGTTAAGGATCTGCTCCTTAAGTAATTACCGTAGATTTTTCATGAACTTCTCGAAGAGCATAATCAGCTTTCGACGGTCTCAAACGTCAAAGCAGTGGAGAGGAATACGACCTCTTATATAGTTAGTTGTCTAGAATGACATATCATGGGCCTATCTTTAATTCTCTTAGCTTCAACTGGATTAGCTAACAAAGTTCCTTCAGCAATATATTCCATCAATGGATCAATCTAGCTAAGCTCATGTTCGATTTGGAAAATAGGCAAGGCTTCAATACTGAGCTTTTCAAGAATATCAATAAGAGTATTTGGATTAAGTTCGAAAAAATCTGATGTGGCCAAATGAGATAGAGCATCAGCTCGAGCATTTTTCGACCTGGATATCTGTACGACTTTTAGATCCTCAAAGTTTTTTGATAATTCTTTCACATTATATAAATATTAGTATATTATAAAATTTTAACTTCAAATTGACCTCATACCTGATCGATGATAAGTTGAGAATCAGTGAAAACTTTGAAAATTTTAATATTGAGCTCTTTAGCCATCTCAAGCCCTGCAAGTAGTGCTTCATACTCTGCTCTATTATTTGAGGTATCAAAATTGAATCTCAGAACACGTTCAGTGACAATGCTTTCTGAGCTTGCCAAAATTAAGCCAGCTCCATTTTCTTTCAAATTGAAGGCTCCATCAACATGCAATACCCAATAAGAGTCCATATTAACACTTTGTAAGCCCTTCAAGATTGGTTCTTCATCGAAAATAGAGCATTCAGCAATAAAATTAGCTAACACTTAAGCTTTCAATGAAAACTGAGGTCGATAATGAATATCGAACTCACTCAATTCAATGGCCCACTTGACTGTCCAATTTGAAGTATCAAGCCGCTGTAAAACTGACTTCAAAGGTTGGTTGGTCAAAATTATGATAGAATAAGCCTGAAATAAGATCAGAGCCGTCTTGCCTACGTGATAAGAGCATAAATTATTTCTTAGTTAGAGAATATCAAGTTTTTGTATCTCTAAGTAGTTTGCTTGTATAATAAATTGGTCTTTATATTCCTACATCACTTCGGATCAAAATTGAACTAATAGTATTCTCTTTAATGGAGCTTGGATGCTTTATTTCAAGTAGAGCTCGAATTTTTTTAGGATTAGCTTTGATTTCTTTTTGAGTTACAAGAAAATTCAAAAATTTTTCTGATGTCACCCCGAAAGCACACTTGTTGGGATTGATCTTTATTTGATATTTGCGAAGTTCACAGAAGCTTCCTTTAGGTCAGTAATGTGCTGATCTAATTCAATACTTTTTACCAATATATCATCAATATAGACTTTCATATTACGATCAATTTATTGCTTAAAGATCTTGTTTATCAGGCGTTGGCATGTAGCACCTGTATTTTTAAGATCAAAAAGTATCATTTTATAACAATACAAATCTCTTTCAGTGACAAAGACTATATTTTCTTTATCCTCAAGCACTATTTTGATTTGATTATAGTCAGAAAAAATATCCATGAAACTCAGTAATTTATATCTCGAAGTAGCATCAACAAGTTGATCAATCTTTGAGAGAGAAAAACTATCTTTTGGATAAGTTTTGTTGAGGTCGGTATAATTAATACGGATCCTCTACTTTTCATTGGTTTTTTTTAATGATGACAATATTAGCAATATACTTCAAATATTGAGCTTCTCTGATAAATTCGACCTTTAGGAGCTTGTTGACTTCTTTATTTATTATTTTTTACCTTTCTGGAGTGAAGCTTTTTTTTTCTGCACTGGCTTATATTTTGGATCAATATTGAGCTTATATACAATAACATCAGCTAAGATTTCAGACATGTCAGAGTTTGATCAAGTAAAGACATCGATATTTGCTTGAAGAAAAGATATTACTTTCTCCCTTAAATCAGGCTCCAATAAAGATCCAATCTAAACTATTTTTTTCAGATCATCACCCAAAGAAATAGCGATAAGTTTTTCGACTAGTTCTCCTCTATTTTTTTTGACATTAGCTTTACTTTCTGAATTAGATATTTCAATTGGTAAAGCTTCCATAGGTCTCTTCATTTTTATGGCTATCAGGAAGCACTGTTTAGCGAGCATTTGATCTCCTCGTATTTCTCTAATTTCATATTTAGCAGGGAATCGGACCAAAAGGTGATATGTAGAAATCACAGCTTTAAAAGCATCGAGTCCAGATCAGTCTAGAATAGCATTATAAACTGATGATATTTTAACAACTAAAAAGTAAGTCTTACAGTTGACTGCTAAGGTTCTATGCCTGCAATGACTGTCAAAGTGATTTCGCCTTCCATAATTATAGAATTCCTAGAAAAATCAATCAAGAGGATGCCAACCTGCTTTAGCTGACCTACCAAATTCATTTTTAGAATACATCATAAACAATACATCAACGGAACTTTCATTATCAACTAATATTCTTTTACATCATATTTGGCTATTGTTATTGAGATGACAATAGCATCATTATGAGGAGTTTGAACTCCTTTAATATCATCATCAGAAAATGAAATAGTATTATCTATGTGCTGATGTTTTGGAGAGCTCTCAGTCACTTTAGTTTTAGTTTCACTGAGGCTTGAGATCATGTTGATAACTTCAGCAGTGGACCTATTGAGGTCGCTTTCACTGTCTGACTTCTATCACTGGTCGGTAGCTTGATTAGCTTGATCTCGGACATACTTGCTGAGTTGACCTCGAAGAATTAATGCCTTAATTCATCTTTCAGTTGTCAGCATTCTTCAGTGTCATGGTCGTGATCTCGATGGTAACGATAGTACTTCTTTATCTCTTTTACCTGTGGGTCCTTATAGGATTAGGTCGGTAAAGATACCCTTGGTTCTCAATTTTCATTAGTATCTGAGCTTAAGGGATAGAAAGAAAGTGTAGGAATCAAATCATCAAGGTGGGCTTCTGAACCTCAAATTTTTTTGAGGTCGATCAGAGTTGTTTTGATTTCTGTAGCCTTCTTCTCAAGGCTACTTTTTGTCATTTTCTTCTTTCTTTGCCTGACAGAGTATGCTTTGTTCTTCTTCAGTTTGAGCATACTTCCATACCCAGATGAGCATTTGCTTATAATTATCTAGATAATTTTATTAAAGAAGAGGATTAGACGCTGCCATTACAACGAACTCATTGAAGCTTTTGACTTCTAGTATGATGGCGCTGAAATGTGCCGCATAGTCCCAAAGAGATTCACTTTCTTGCTGCTTCACAGTAAAGAGACTGTTGGTATTTTTTGGATAAATTTGATTATTATCAAAATAGGTGACGAATAGTTTGGCTAACTACTCAAAAGAGGAAATAGATCCTGGCTGAAAGTCAGAGAACCAGATTCTTGCAGATTTTTTGAGGACGATTGGGAAGATACAAAGTAAGGCACCAAACGCTCCCTGTAACCTCATAATAGCCTTGAAGCCTTCAAGATGGTCCAAAAGATTAGTGGAGCCATCGGATAACTCCATAGCAGGCATCTTGAACCGAAAAGGAATCGGTTCATCAAGAATTTACTGAGAAAGAAGATCATAGGCTGAAATTTCTCCCACCTTGTGAGTTTTCGATCTGAATTTTTATCAGTTTCTTTTCAAGATCTTAGATCTTTTATCCAAGGTCTTCTTCCACACCCATCTTCTTAATTGGAACAAATGATTCTACCCCCAAGACTGATCCGTGAGATCCAAAGCATGATCATGATGAGAATCTTGAAGAACTTATTGTTGAGAATGGTGGGATTAAACCACTTGGGGGGTTACTTCTCATTACTGTTCAGTGATATGTTGGAGTTATTGTACCGTTGTAGTAAGAGCCTGAACTTGCTGGACTAGGAGACTAAATTACTGCTGATCAACAGCAATTGATGGCTGGACATTCTCTTGGATATCTCTAGGAGAAGATGAAGCAGGTAAAGAATGGTTTGGTGCTTTCTTGTTCATCATTTTTCATCAAATATTTTCAGATATCCTTCCTCTAGTGCCAATCTGTTGCTACAAAGCTTCAGCTAACAGTATGTGAGGTCGGTTGTCAATCAATCTGAATTGCTTACTGGCTGGAGTCGACGAAATCCATAATGATTCTTGCAAAGAAAGTCTCAAAATCGATGGGGTATCATCTGATTTAAGATCCTCCGATGATTAAGTCAGATAAGGCCTTCAGAACAGGTAGTGGACATGGAGACATAGAAAACAGGAAGTAGGAGATTGAAAGGGGTGGAGAGAACTCTGATTTTTTTCAATAAAAAATTTAGCAGAATTTTATCTCTGTGAGTTCAGACTTATCTTTCAGAGAGTATTCTGTCCCCCTTTATATATAGGAAACTCACTTAGGTCTTAAGAAAATTTGTTGGGCTATTAGAAATCTGTTAGGCCGTTAGGGATCTGTTAGGCTATTAAAGATCTGTTAGATCATTAGTTTATTATAACAGAATGGCTAGCTGTGTGGAGATTATGAGGTATTTGCCCACGTGATGATGAACTAGAGTGTAGCTGGAAGATAATTAATGCTGAACGGGATGATAGCTACCGGATAACTGTCCATATCTCTGGTGGCACGTTGATAATAGACCGATGTGAAATAGTTAATATCGGTGGCCATCTGAACTGGGTATCATGCCTTTAGTGTTAATAATCATGTCAGTCGATAACAGAAGTAAGGTGTCACGGATCGACCATAGATCAAGATGAGCATATCGCCTACCAGTAGTTCTAGATTAAATCGACTCATAGGTAATACTGAAAAAGCAGATCGGTGATAGGCCAATGTGATCTGAAAGTTCATTTGATCCAGATAATAATCCACTGCCACGTGTCCAGATGGTCATGAGGTCGGATAATGCGCACCAACACCACTATATGCGTAAGGATCCGTACATGCATTTCTTAATACTGAATTGACAATGCTCTGAGTAGATCTTAAGTACTTATATAAGATCAAAAAATCTAAATAATATCTTTTGATTAGTCTTTTTAGATGATATTCTAGATTATTACAAATGGTATCAGATCAGATCTCAGCTCATGTTCCATATGAACTAGGAAACACTACAACACAAACTCATCTAGATTGATCGTGAGTTGATTGTATATGTGGTACTAATGATTGAATTTGTATAGATTTGGATCTTTAGTCTAACTAGATTGCTAGTAATTAAATAACGAGAGTATGTGAGGACTTGTATAGATATTTATTTAGCCCTACATTGGTTATGCACAGGAAAAATTTTAGATACTTATATATAGCTAAGGAACCTAAATATACTTTCCGACTGGTCTTTTCAGATGCAGTCTTAAATTGTTATCGGATGATCACAAATTTATTTTTAGATTTTTATTATTATATAATAATATTGAAGTTAATTGTTCTACTCTATAAATGATAATTTATGTTGTTCAAATTGTTATTTATCCAGCATGCTTTGCATGTTCTCCAGAGCTATACTCTTTATAACATACGGCCGTATCAAGTGTCAATCTAGGTGGTGGCTTAGGGCATGACATTGCCACACATGAATCTACTAATTGTGAAGTTTCAAACTCAATATTAACAGCTGTGATAACTTCTAGTAGTGCATGATGGGCACCAAAAGCATTTTCCATTTGGAATTATATTTTAATTTTGTTAAACCTTTATCGACCATTCCCGACTCTCATGTCGCCCTTTCCTAGAAATAAACCTCTCATTCCCAATAATACTCATGCCACGTGATGTTATAACAATTTTGCGTGACCAAGGGGCACCTCCTAGCTTTGGTATTACTCCTATAAGCCAGTGGAAGTATGCACCGCCCCTTGCAGCCCAGCATACCATACGAGTGTGCATGGCAGTTGATCAGACCAGGTCGTACCGTAGACTACCTAATCAAGCTTTTAGACTCCATGTCTCGTGTAAAATCTAGTTGATTATGGTGACACTACTAAGAAATATTCTCAGAAAAAATTCAAAGAATGCATTACCATGTAATATGGCAATATAATTTGTACAAAGTTTTATCTTGATCAGAGTTTTGTAATGTTGCTTAGGAAAAAAAAAAGGGAAAATTCATGTAATGCGTGGACTACACTATATTTCAAGTTATCTGTAAACAAAGGGGCTGGAATGGAAATTTCATGGAAAAAGGACTTGGAGTTTGTCTCCTTTATTTGTCTTCTATTTGTAAAGCATGGAGCCATTAAAGAGTGAAATGACAACTTCATCTAGTACAATTGTCATCATGCTCAACTTAAGCAAGCAAATTAGGTTATTTTAATCTAAACCTGCTCAACCCAATCGATAGTTTATGATGAGCTTGGTTGGCAAAAGAGGGGAAAAAAAAAAGAAAGAAAGAAACTGATTTCAAATTGGGTCGTTGACCAGATGCTTGAGCAATCCAACCAATCTATAGCTAGCCAAAATTCATGTAAGAAGATTATTATCTTGACTTGAAACACCAAATTAATCCAATCCAAACCCATCCCAAATTGTGTTTTAGGCTTATAATCAAAAGAAAAATTAAAAAAGGCATCCCTTCTAGTTTAGGCTATATATATTCAGATCTCAAAAATTTAAAAAATATTAATTTGCCATCAAAATTCTAAATTTGTCACAGTATGGCTCGGTCATCTATCTCCATTATAAAATATTAGGGATCATATGATAACTAATTTTTTGTAAAATTTTTGAATTATCTTTCCTACAATATGGTAAAGGGCTCTTGTTTTAGCAGGAATTAAAGGAAAGGAGCGAAAGAATAGCATCTTGAGAGTTATGTTAGCAGATGAATAACATAAGATGAAATGCTTTAAGATTTGTATAAGTGGATAGATCACAAACAATGAATTATTTCAAGATCCATATAAATTTTGGAGTGCTTTGAAATCTGTGCAAGAAGATAAATAACAAAGGATGGAATGCTTTAATATCTATGTAGATAGATAAATGATAATAGATAGAGCACTTTTAGTTCTGTGCATGCAAATAAATGATAGAAGATAGAGTATTTTAAGATTCATGCAGATAGATGGATGATAGAGTTTGGAGTGCTCTGAGATATGTACAATTAGTTGATGATGGAGGATAGACTACTTTGAGACTTGTACAAGTGGATAGATGATAAAGAATGAAGCACTTCAAAATCTATATAGACAGATGAATGATAGAGGATGGAGTGCTTTAAAATCTATATAGATGGATGAATGATAGAGGATTGAGTGAATTGAGATTTGTGTCGGTAGATAGATGATAGAGGATGAGCACTGTGAAAGCTATCCAAGCAAATAGATGATAGAAGATGGAGCATTTATTAAAATTGTTCATGTAAATGAATGATAGAGGATAGAGTACTGTAAGATCTATACAGACTAATGGATCATAGATGAAGTACTTTGAGATTTATGCATATAAATGAAGTACAAACAAAACATATTACCATTTATGCAGGCAGATAGATGACAAAGAACAAAACTCTTTGAGATCAATGATTGAGGTTAAAGCACTTTAAAATTTATGCTAACAAATGAATAACAAACGATGGAGCACTTTAAGATCAATACAGAAGGATGAATGATAAAGAATGGAGTATTTTGAAATCTATATAGATGGATGATAGAAAATGGAGTACTTTAAGATTCATGCAAGTAGATAGATTATAGAGAATGGAGTACTTTAAAATTCATAATTCATTTAGATAGATGAATGAAAAAGGACAACTTATTTGAATCAAAGGTTATTTTGTCTTTGTGCTTACTCTATTAGTGGTGTTAAGATCTAGAGAGATGGTGGGTTATATTGCAAAAAATTTAAAGTTTGGTAGCTAATTGATATTTTCAAATTTTAGAATCAAGTATAAATGGCCTAAATTTGAAGAGATGTCTTTATAATTTATCTAATCAAATTTGTATTAAGTTAAAACTCCATCTAACGATTTGAACCTGGCCTTACTTAATTAGCCAAAGCCTTTCGGTTGGTTGGGCCTGAGATGACACCCACCTCAAACAAGCCCAAACAAGTTTCATAATTAGCTAGTGGATTTTGCTTTATGTCCCAGTGTAGTTGTAGGTCAAAAGGAGGGTGTGTCCAGGACAAGATTAAGATATATAATAGAGATGGGAACAATGGATCGGACCACTCTGGCCACAGCTAAGCTACTCGGAGATGTATGGACTGGAGAAGACTCCATTTGGATTTTTTTTTTCTCTTATTTTTATTTTGGTCTTTTTACCCACCATAACATTTTTTTTTTCTTTTCTTTTTTTTTTTAAGAAACCCATTGGCTCACCTACCACCACAGAGATCATGATATCGAAAAAAAGGGTTTGCGGATGGATTTGGATCCGTTTCTTATCTGATAGAAACATATAAAAGAAGAATGTTAAGTTGTTGGAAATTTTGATTCATACAAAAGTTATTTATTTATAATATACTCATAAAAATATTGTGATGGCAAGTTTTAGTCATGCTTTAAAGATGTTTAGACTAACAACTTTATTAAATTATAAATTTGGTTCTTTTGCAATAATTTAATTATTTTTGGTAGCAAATATAGAAAATAATTCTTTTTTATTTGATGTATTTTCCTATTAAAAAGCTTTTATTTGGCAAAATTTTCAGTAAAGATAATAAATAGAAATGGCAAATGATTATCGTCATGGAATATGTTGAGTTCAAGTGGTATGCTTAAGATATTGGAGGAGATCAATAACATAAATCTTTATCAAAAGCGTTATCCATTCAGCGCGTAATTTTTGAGAGCTTCATAGTTGCCTCCGAGGTTGTCTCCTACTATCCACGCACCACTAGCCCTGGCATTCATTGTAAAATTGATTTGAAAAACTTTTGGGATTTTTGTTTGAACTTCTTCAACAAAGGAGTTTCGATAGATGATGTATTGATTGGATGCATTCACTGCTTATTTCTTCAACCTCAGCTCTGGTTATAAACAATTCTATTGGATCCTAGTTTCAAAAAGAAGAGGTTTGAAACAAAGAAATCCATCCCTTCTTTTTATATTGATTGCTGATACACTCTCTAGAATTTTAAAATCTGCAAACTCTGAAAATGTTTTGGAAAGGATCGGTTCTCACTCTATCACCGAGCAAATTCAAAGCCGCTATTTTGCTGATGATAGATACCTTGATTTTTGCAAAGCTGATAAGTTAAATATTAATTCTCTCAAATACATCTTATATGCTTTTGAATTGGCAACTGGGTTGAAGATAAATTTTCAGAAGACTCACTAGTTGGACTGAAAATTAGTGAGCAACTTAGAGATCATTTTGCTAAGATGCTAGACTGCAAAGTTTCTGAGTTACCAATCAAGTATCTCGATCTTCCTCTCCATCACTTGGCTCCAACCAGTAGGGATTGGTCCTTCCTTATTAAAAAAATCTCTAGACGCATGAGTGGCTGGAAGGACAAATCCTTATCTCTAGCAAGTCAGATGGTCTTGACAAAAGTGTTGCAGTCCATCCGGATTGGTCCTTCCTTATTAAAAAAATCTCTAGACGCATGAGTGGCTGGAAGGACAAATCCTTATCTCTAGCAAGTCAGATGGTCTTGACAAAAGTGTTGCAGTCCATCCCTCTTTACTGGATGTCAGTATTTCAGCTCCTATCAATGGTGATTCAAAAATAAATCAAATATACCGTGATTTCATCTAGAATGGACAGCATCCTAGCAGTTGTATAGACCTAGAAAGTTGGGGGCTTGGGTTTACTAGATCTTAGCTCCATCAACATAGCCCTTTTGTTGAAGTGATGGTGGAGGTTCTATGAAGAGTACCATAAATCATGATGTAAGCTTGTCAGAACAATCTATTATCAAAACAAGCTATCATCCATAACTTCGCGATATATGAAGAGAATGGAATCCCTAGTCTGGAAGGGCATTCTCAACCTTTATGGACTGTTCAAACAGTTTTTTATCCCTAAAATAGGAAAAAGAGATTTAATTTCTTTCTGGCATGACCCTAGGATCCAGGATTCATCCCTATCAGACATATTCCCCCATTTATTCATGCTTGTAAAGAAACCACAACTTTCTATTGTTAAGTTTTTCCAACAAATCAGAGGAACTTCAACTCTCATGTAGATGATTATGGAGGGTTTCAGACAACCATTGTACTCCATCGCTTACAGAGAACTATGCAAACTCTCTTTGATTGTCTTATCTTGCTCATTGTACAATAATACTGATCATTGGCTTTGGAGATAGGGTACTGATGTCATATTTTGGTGAACAAATGCTATAACTTTCTTAAACATGATGGTGCAATCTCTCCTCTTGGCAATTTTTTCTGAAAGTTATTAGTCCCAAAAAAGGTTAAGCTCTTTGCCTGGTTAAGCTTTTTTAACAAGATTTTGACAATTTCAAATCTTAAAAAGCGAGGAATGTCATTATTTGATTGTTGTGCTCTTTGTGGTGAACATAGAGAGACAATGGATCATATCTTTTTGTAATGCCTTTATTCAAAGGAGTTCTAGGTTGCTCTCTTTAGTGGCTGCAATATTTTGCCTTAACCAGATAACGATATGATCGTATGCATTGATTGGAGAAAACACAAATCGATGTCGCTTCATTTTCTAGCTATGAAAAGTCTGTTCGTTATAGGCTATTGGTGTTTGTAGTGAGAGCGCAATCAACGCATCTTTAGGTTTGAAGCAATAATAGTTCGAATGTTAGTTTGGCAAGTTTCTTTGATAGTTGATAGTTGGATGCATCGAACGGACAACGGCAATGTCCAATGCATCTTGAGGATCCTTGAAAATTTCATACATCCTAACCACTTATAAGGAGTTGGTTGGTCAGATATTCTGGCACTGCTGTTGTCACGCCCCCGACCCGAGATTGTGAA
>KE504827.1:340321-354209 GCA_000441515.1 Elaeis oleifera
CCTTCTTCTTCTTCCTTTGTTTTAGCAAAACAGGGGATCTTTGAGTCCCCTTTATCTTCACTGACTCCAAAGGAGTCTTACCCAGATAAGGTGGCCGAAGGTGCAGTCCATGGTGATGCAGTCGAGAGTCCCTCAATCAACAGCCGATGGCAACTATAGTCGTCGGAAAATTCAAAGAAAACTCACGAAAAGGATGGTGAAACAAAGGATTTCAAATCCGATTTATCCCAAAAAATCAACAAGTAAATCATGGCTGCAAAGGTTAAGAAAGAAGGAGAGAAGGGTCAAACAACTATGTCAAACCTCATCTTGCTCTTTCCGACGAGCTGTGGTCGAGATTCTGGCGAGCACGATGGGATTCATCTGAAATCAATGGAGGAAGAAAGATAGAGAGAGAGAGGGAGGGGTCCTTGGTGTTTGATCTTCATGGAGGAGAAGAGGGTCTCCTCTTATAGAGGAGCCCTATAGTTAAACTCCGACCCAGATTCCAACGGAGAGGAAGACTCCCAATGGAAGCCTTCTTCCTCCCATTCTTTCCCTCTTCTTTTTTTTCTTTTTTTTTTGCATTAAAATTCGTACATGGCCTGTTTGGGCCACTTCTCTTGGTGGGTTGGGTCAAGTGGGTTAGTCCAATTGAGCTGGGTATTCTGACACCTCTTTATTCTTCGCAATGGAGACATTGATAGTCTAGTCCTAGCTTAATATGCCACCACTTCTTAAACCTCTACTTGTCTTCAGCTTTATACTATATAAACAATTTTTTTTAATATATTAGGGAGAAGCATTTTACTTCTTCCTACTTTTCTCAAAAAAATAATATAAATCTTTATCATGTGAAACCTCTATCTATCCAAAAGTAACAACTGTATTTTAGATATTTCTAATTATTCTTCGTTTCACCATCAAATTTTTCTGATCCACTTTTAGAAAAGAAATCCAATCTTCCCTTCATATCTTAACTTTTTATTATATTGTGAGAACAAAATAATAATTCATTAACGTTCTCCCACCTTTGTATACTCTCATACATATATTTGCCACCTTTTAAAGGTTGAGTAGAGACATCTAAATTTTGATGATTTAAACATGTTTTAAAAACTATTCACTATGCTTGATAAACAATTTGTCACATCATTCATATAATTTCCTTCCTTTATTACTTTGTCCACTGGAAGAAGTCAAGACTCAAGCTTTCAAAGAGGGCTCTTTTAATTAAAAGATTAATATATTTACTTGGAAGGACATGCGTTAGCCATTTTTGATTTTATCTGTCTCGACAAGATCATGAAGATGATTATGTAATGTGATTACTAATTGCTGAAGGTATGTCTAAGAATGATTTTTGATTGATGCTTCCTGTACTATTTATAGGAAATCTTAATTGCAGCATCTACAATGAGGATACATTGCTTCAAAGTTTTCATTTGATGTGCTTGATAATGCAGGAGTTTAGTGTACTAGCTGCATGAAGAATTTAGAACTTCCCTTCGTAAGATTTTATCCAATATATGTAGTTTCATCCAAATGCTTGCATAATATACGCACAAATTCCTTCATGTTTGCTTAAGTACTTAAATGTTTGAGTATCCATGCATGCATAATCTCTACTAATATTATCTCATGTTCAACAATAAATCATACTTCTGCTTTGTTAATACATTGTAGGATAGATACCTTTCAGCATATCTAATGCAGCACATATTATATAACCTTCGAAACATGCAAAGCATATTAACTTCTAGTGAAAAAAATTGACCACTTTACCTAGTTAAGCTATCCACTATGTCAATCAACTAATACGATTTTTGGAATCTAAAATCCAATTGCATGGTCCCAATCCAATTCCT
Organism: Elaeis oleifera; assembly: GCA_000441515.1. Lineage (NCBI taxonomy): Eukaryota > Viridiplantae > Streptophyta > Magnoliopsida > Arecales > Arecaceae > Elaeis > Elaeis oleifera. The sequence goes on from KE504827.1 coordinate 342,169, forward strand.
AATTTAAGATTGCCCATCAACAAGGTTTGATGTACTGTTCGACACCATATTGTATTGATGCCCAACTAATATACTGTACCATATTGTTACCATGCCAATATTTGGTATTATCATCAGTACCATACTGAAATACATATAAGACTGTAGTTGGATGGTACTAATATGGCTTCTCATATTGAGATGACGAACCTTGCCTATCAAACCACTCATATAAACCCTTGAATAATTGCAGGAGTGTCCAAGTCTAAATTCAATTGAGTAAATTTGATCACCCCTTGCCATAACAAATGCACCTTATTTTTCAGTTTTAGTGCTCTTTTGACATTGACCTGGCTACCATCAAATAGTTGATTATGCTCATCGATTACTGATGCTCATTGTAAGAAAAAAAGGAATTTTTTGGAACATCATGTCATTTTGAGTCATTTAAACTTCTCTTTTTCAGGTTTTAAGTGAAGTCATGCCAAATTTTTGCCTCAACACAATCAAAGGCTTTTACTCTCTCATCTAGAAACATAAAGATGAAAAGGTGAATAATGTTGATCGAACAATTGTAGGTGGTTCCTATAAGTTGCCAAGCATTTCTGGTGATTGTAGAATGGATGTTAGTGCTGTTAGTAGGAGAAAGGTGGTTATGCGGTTGGGCTAAAAAATTGACTCTAACCAGTAGAGGCAAAGAAAGAGTAAAAATGGACATTCTGAGATAGAACCACTTAACCTCTAATGTAGGAGAGGTCGGAAGGCTGACATTGGGGACTTTAAATACAAAAAAGTCGACGCTTGTCATGCGACCCCCACTTAACACACTCCCTGAAGAGGGGATCAAGATAAAGCTTCTATATTTCGGGGTGGTAAAATATGATTTGATCCACCAACCCAACTTATGTTTGACCTATCATAAATATGTTTGGATTTGAGCTAAATAGATTCAGATCGTAAACTGATCGACCCATTTAACCTATTTATTATTTAAGTCGGGTTCAGATTTTAGGCTTCTAACCTATTTAACTTATATAATTTTGAGTTGGGTTAGATTAACTAGTATATTATTAATTAGGCTATTTAAACTTTAAATAGATTGAGTAACGGGCTCTCCCACTTGGCACACCTTTTTTCTAATTCTCCCGGTCCCACACCCATCCCTCTATTGCAATACACAGGTCCACATTATGGTTAGGGACTTAGGGTTTTTTCTTTCTCTCCTTTCTTTTCTTTGTGCTGCCGCTGTTCCGGAGACATTGCTAAGGCCATGGAGGCTAGAGCTCGACCACAAAGGCTTGCTGGAGGCGAAGGAAGTGGTGGGGCCATGGGGCGTCAATTTATCGAGGTTAGAAACTTCAGGTTTTCTCTTTCCATCCCTTTCTTCTTTTTTGCACCGCTGTCATTCCAGAGATAATGTCTAGGTCATGGAGCTCGACCATAGGAGCTTATCGGAGGTGAAGGAGGCAACACATAGTATATACACCAATGCATAGTATTTAATATTGTAGTCTGGCAATCTGAACGGCTAAATTACTAAAAGAATAAATGGTAAAATCAACTAGAGTTATGAATTGTTAATTAAGGCATCACACTATCGTATAAAACTTCATATTGTATTAGAGTACATATAGCACGTGCATGTCACAATTTTCTGGATTGCTTTAAAAGGAAGCCAGTCTCATTTTGAGCTCTAGTTTACTGGATTCTATGAAGTCGTTGGAAGAATGAAATGACAATACTGCGCACTAAATGCAATTTTATCGCGTAGTATTTATGGTATAAGATATAGACATGCAAATAAGACTACTACAATGGAAACTAGCTACATGTCCTTTAGGTTGAGTTTGACTTGGAAAATTTTTAACCTGCTTTGATGTTTCATGGTTCAGTTCGCTCGAGCAATCCAATTTAGTCCAATAGCTAACCCAAATTCACATAACAATATTATTAGTTTTAATCTAGATAGATGTACTTTGTATTGCGACAATAAATTCTGAGACCAATCCAATCCAAACCAATCCTAGAACATGGTATAAGGTTAAATTGGTTACAGGGTCAGTCCTGACATTTTGTAGACCTGGGACCAAATGAAAAAATGGAACATTCTCTATTAAAAATTAACATATTTAAATATTTATTATCATTGAAAAATTAATCTACGTACAATAATTTTTATAGATATATTCGTTAAGTAGCATATAAAACCCATCATTAGCGTATTTAATTATTCCTTTCTTATAATATTGTAGAAAGTCATTCTTGCATCTCATTGGAAGATCAATACAGGGTTTGGGGCCTAAGGCAGTCGCCCAGTTCGACCAGCCCTAGGGCCTGCCTTGATCGGTTAAGGCACTTTAGCTCCAGTAAACCAACCAAACGTATACCATTCGTTAGTGGGCTTTGCTTTAAGAGCAGTCGGTAAGTTACCACGAAACGAACCAAGCAGTGGACCTCTTTGTAATCAGGAGGTGATTTCATGATCAGAGAAGGCGATCAGATTCGGCCGATTCTCGCTTGAATTATCATTGGAAAGGAAGGGGGCATTGTTAAGTAAGAAGATTGAGGCGAGGATAAGATATGCTTATGGTTGAGTGTGTTTTGTTTATAATTTTATTTAATATTGTAATCAAGAGACATGTGCACTTATACTTATGTGAATCATAATATATATGGCAGAGATGGACACGAATGGATGAAAGCCACTTTCTATAACTAAGCTGTCAGTCTCCTCCAGCGATATAAATCTTGTTTGGAATTGTTGTTGGCAGTAAAGCTTTTGAAGTTTTTAAAAGTAGAATTTTTGAGAAGTAAAATTTTTAGAAGTAGAGCTTTTACAAAAAGCTATTTACTGTTTGGTAACTATATTGATAAAGTGCTTTGAAAAAAAGTAAACAACTTTCCAACATTAGTCAGAAAGTATTTTTGGGGAAAGCTTCAAAATACAGCTTTCTCCAAGTAGACTTTTTCAGCTTTCTGGTAAAGTCAAAATAATTTTTCGATATTTTTACCAAACATCACTGTATCACTCTAAAGTACTTTCTGAGAATAAGAAATTACTTCTGATACTCTAAAAGCTTAGCTAAATAGGACCAAAATTATTATCTTATATAAAATTCTAGTCGAGCTACTTGGAGAGGTGGGGATTGATGATAATTAACAAAGAATCCCCGGCCTTTTTTTTTTTTCTTTTACTCTAACCGTAACAAACTAGCTGGTCTGTTGGCATAACTACCGTACAATGGATTTAAAAAATCAAACTATAATTCTTTAAAATAATAAATTTAATTCTAGTCGTATCAAGAGAAATATCAAAAATGCCCACTTCTAATGTAAAGAGAAACCCTTAACCAACAGAAATACAAAGGTAATTAATGACAATTGTTTTTAGCCATTTAATCATCTTTTATATTTAATAATAAATGTAACTAAAATAAATGTATCCTATAAGAAACATTTAACGAGTGGTAATGCTATCTATGTTTTATTAGCAATGTTTTAAAAACCAGACCTCCAATTGAATGAAAATGATTATGGGTTACTGGTTCAGCTATCTTGTTAACTTGAATGAACCAGGACATCATCATGATATAATAAATATATCAATTATTAATTAATTATAAACATATATATGTATGATAATTTTGATATGATTAGTACAACTTTTATAACTCTCGGAAACAAGCGGTTCATAACATTATGATACCATCAAGAATATCCTTCGTGATTAACTATTAACTAAATATGAAATATATAATGTGTAGAAAATTGAAATAGAACTTATAGAAATATGGAGCTGACTACTTACTGAAGATTGTCTACCAAGCAAATTGATAGAATTTAGTGTAAAACTCTAATGTTCCATTGAAAATTACAAAACTTCAAAACTGCATTCCAACAGAAAACCTATTAAATTAGTCAAATTTGAATCATTGAATAAAATCATTTCCCTTAAAAAATAAAGATTGTTTGCTTGTCATAACCCGGACAAGAAAAGGAGGGCCGTGAGGCTAGAAGCCTTGCTTGAAAATCATTTGCTCCTTCTTTTCCGTCCACTCCACTTTTTTTTAATCACATAGGACAAAAACAAAAAGAGAAAAAAAAAACTACATGTATCCACAAATTCTTCGATCAAAAATTGTGTCCTAAATATGTTTGAACATCGACCATCTTCGAGATAAGGATGGAGGAGAAGCAAAAAGTAGAAGGCTTTTTTTTTTCACTAAGAAAATAGAGGGCTTTAGAAACATAAAAAGATACTCGAAAGCTGGTTATGGAACTTGACAATGAGTCCTTGGGACTAATGGGGAGGGATAGCGGTAGCAAACACAATCTCGGTCTTGGTTCAAGAAAGCCGAGCGAGATGGGAGCCTGGACACTGCTATCCATCTCTCAATTATAAAAATCTTCATGTTCATTCCCGAGTAAAGCTGTGTTCCAATTATTTTATGGCTGATATAATAAAATTTTCTGGAAATGTTTGATAAGGAGGCGAGTGACCTTCCATTCGGGATATTTATACATAAGAAAGGTAGGGTTTTACAAAGAAAGCTTCGGCCAGTAATACATCCTAACCAAGGCTAAGCATACGGCAAATTACAAAATGATATAGGCAACTAGTACCCCAATAAAACATCCTTTGTACATAGCCTACAGTGGGACGCACATAACTCCAAGGATCTTCGATAAGAAAAGACTTCTTCAGGTGGGTTTCTTAGTCCCATATTTTTTTTTATTTTATTTATTAGAAATAAAAATAATATAAATATTATCTATTTAAATTTAATTTTATATTCAAATCAATTCGAATATAGAATAAAATTTAAAGATCCGACTAATATTCGTATCGATATTCATATCTATATAAAAAAATAGATATAGATATAAATTAATAACTATCCAACCTATCCGAATCTATATATAATCCTATATAATTTATATAGTACTTATTAATTTTTTTAAAAATATATAATTATATAAATATGATATTAATTTGATTTATCATTTATCTAATAGTATTTTTGATTTTGTAGTCATAAAATTTAATTATCTAAATTATATCTATATATTTAATATTTAAATTATATACGAATCTATTTAAAATAAATATTGATATAATTTTTATATTTAAATAATATTTATATCTATATTTATATTTATTAAATAAATAAATATGAATATAAAGACGTTGATATTCCATCCGTATCCGAACAGATTTCAGCCTTATTAGTTTCCGGCTCAAAGCTTAACAAAGGAATTATCCTTGTACTCGGACATCCACCCTGTAAACAAATATATCACCTGTTTCACTACTTCCAGGTGCGAGTGTGACCGACCATCCGTTCCCCATTTCGTAACCGCTACTCTCTCCACTGTCTCTTCCTCCACTCCCCTCCGGCGACCTCACAACCCAAACCCTAGCTCGCCTCCGATGCCGCCCTTCTCCTCCGCCACCCTCCTCCGCCTCCGCCCCTTCCCCTCCATTCTCCCGTCGCACGCCACCGGGCACCTCCTCCGCCGCTTCCCCCCTTCCGCGCCCTCTCCGTTTCCCTCTCCGCCCGCGAGGACCCCGCAAGCCCGCCCCGACAAGAACCTCCTCAAGGCTAAGGACGCTGTCAAGGACCTTCCCTCCGGCGCCGCCTCCCTCTCGCCCGGTCTCGACTCGGGCGACTACCGGAAGCTCCTTCCCAATCAGGCCATCGGCCTCGTAGCCGCCGCCCAGGCCAATTTCATGCGGGTCATTGTGGAGTCCGCCGGCGGGCCCCGGAAAACCCAGGCTTCCTCGTCTCTGATTGGAGGATCGGGAGGGAGTTGCTTTGCGTCGTTAGGGCTTTGCTGAAGAAGATCAAGAGGAGGGTTTTAGTCGGGGATAAGGTTCTCGTTGGTTCCATTGATTGGACCGATAGGAGGGGGATGATCGAGGACGTGTTCAAGAGGAATACCGAGGTCTTGGACCCTCCTGTCGCTAATGTGGATCATCTGTTGGTGCTGTTCTCGATGGACCAGCCGAAGCTGGAGCCGTTCACTCTGACTAGGTTTTTGGTCGAGGCCGAATCCACCGGGATCCCGCTTACGTTGGTGCTGAACAAGTCGGAGCTCGTCGGAGAAGAGGTTTGATTGTTATCTTGCCTTCCGTCTTGCTTTTTTGAGGTGCGTCATTATCAGTCTCTTGCATCACCTATCTGCACTTAAACAGACGAATTTATCCTGGGTGCAAGATGGACAAATTCGTTGACTGGCTATAGGTTAAGTGAGTTAGACACTGCATGATAGCTTCTTTCTGCAAGAAAGAACCTTGAGAGGTTTGAAGTCATATTGAATGCATGAAGTTCACCAAGAGAAGTCCATGATTACAATAAACTGAAGTTGCAAGCTTAACATGATCATGTTATACCAAAAGGGATGAAGAAAAGAGTAGTGGGGTGAAAGAGTAGAGGTCTGATGACTGGAAGAGTATAAACAGAAATTACAGGAAAATAACACCAGAAAAGTGCAGAAGGAAATTTGTATCTATGTGGATAATGAACAGGGATTTATGGAGATGGTAAAGGTTTGGAGAATAAATTTGGATAATAAAGGAAAGATAATCTTACTTTTTCTATGGAGTGTGGTTGCTGTACTTACACTATGAATGGCGATGAAAGGAGCTGGAAAAGGGTCTGGGGCATATCCTGCCAAACTTGATCATCTATATGCAAAATCCACAGAAAAGGGTTTTTAAAAAAAAAGAAAAAGAAAAAGAGATGATCGAGCATGACTGATGGGAGGAAGGGTGGTGCCTTTAGGCCCAAGTGCCTTGCCAAATAGAGCTTTCCTAGAGGCAAATGTCACTGGTGGAGAGGTTTGATCTGAGCCCTGGAGTTTACTTGATCGTCCATTGGAACACATAATTATCTCCTGAGACATTTTTTGATCTAAACTTATATATAGTGTACCCCCTTCGACATCCTTCTAAGTACTAATACATGGGACTGTGCTTGACTTCATTTAAATATAACCTACCTTTAATGGTTCTTATTTGACTGATTCAAGTAGCATGTGTCTAGAATGAAATAACTTTAATGTGAATCATACACTCACCAGTTCCAAGGGATCAATCATCATCTCAACTTAAGACAAAACTTAGTATAAGATTGAATATAAATCAGTCTGTGGACCTTATATGATCCATCCACAAGTGATGCATGGATCAACAGGTTTTCAGGATACAAAGCCAGGTTTGGTTCATTAGCGTGCACTCCACATCCCAAGACAATCCTTACAAAGATATCAACACTGGATATACTTTAGGAACTTGTCTGGGATGCCAACCAAATGATGTACAACCTTTGTGTCCGTAATGTACCCTAATTTGGTCATAGTCTTCATGGTTTTATCAAGGTTTCTGTATTAAGTCTCGTTATTCAAGCTTATGGGCTTTTGCTTCAGAATACACTGAGCAATATAGGCTCTTATCATATCACCATTTGCATTTGAGCCATTAGTGTCTAACTCCTTTGTTTTTGCATCTTTTGTCGCCAAAGGAGGTGGAACTCCTTACCCACTATTTGCAATTAGATACCCAAGATTTCCTAAAATGCACTTTTCAAGCCTTCACGGGTTTCTGTCTCAGAACTTTTTGAGTTTATCAGTGGATCAATTTGCTTGCACTGTTGTGGAGCCTCTAAGCCCTCCAGGGCTTTATACCAGATATTTGAAATTAAATGCTTATTTTACTAGAATTTTCTTATCTCAGGAATTTTAGAGTCGCCTGCAATATGTAGCCCTCATAATAGATCTTTGCTATAACAGAGGTTTGTTTATGGTTCTTTACAAGAGCCAAGTACCTAACAGATTTGTTGAAGAATTCCAGAATTTGAACCTAGGAAGCAACCATCGTCATTCACATCCCACCTGTTACCTTGTCTCTATATCTCTACATGGTGGTTACTTGTTTGCTTGAAGTTGCCGCAAGAGTGCCTTCACAATGTTATCATGCAGCACAACAACTGTAAGCATTTTTCAACCAATGAAGCATGCAAAGTACAGATTACACCTCAGGTATTGCATACTAACAGTTGATTAGCTCATTACTAATAGCTTGTTAGTTTGAGAGGCATGGGTTTATGGCCTATAGCTTGATGTTTGAGGCATGTGAAGCTGAAGCACAAATGCAACATACCTTTGTAGGAACAGTTCATAGAACTAGGATCTCTTGGAAACAAAGGCATCTCCATGAGGTGTTTGCCTAAAAGTTGTTAACTATGTTGAGAAGGCAAATGATTAATGAGTCAAAAAGCTATCTTAAAACTTGCAAATATTGGAGCTTATGTTTTTTCTTGATTAAGTCTTACAAGGATGTTAGGATGTAATTGAATTGCACTCTATCACATGATGTACAAATCAACATGGTTTTTGTCCTATATAATTGCACCTGGCCCGCAGCACCTATACAAAGAAGGATGCAGAGTTATTTATCATAGAGGATTACATGCTAACCTTGTAGATGGATTGATCTTGTATCTTTGCTATCTAGATTCCACATCCTTGATCCTATTCTCGTAGAATTCCTTCGTACAAGATTAGGATGAGAAATGTTTCTACTTAGATATAAGAAGATTGTTTTCTCAGATCATATATCTTTCCTATCCTATATGTTAGTTTTGCAATTTTGTGGTGACTGCAGACTATATCTTCTTGGAATGAAAGGCTTCACAGCTGGGGTTACAAACCACTATTTGTAGTGTTGAGCGCAGATCTGGATTAGGTGCTCTTGAAGACATCTTAAAGGGACAAACAACTGTGATTGTTGGTCCAAGTGGTGTTGGAAGTCCAGTCTTATCAATTCCTTGAGAAGCAGTCAAAGCATTTCTAATGAGGAAGAAATAAATAATCTTCTTGAGCATGTATGTACACTATAATTTTTTCTTTCCTCTTTTATTACTGCAAATAGTCTCATTTCTGAATTTTATTGTTGGTTAAACATTCTGTAGAATTCTGAAAGATGGTTCTTGCTTGTATGATGTACCGCATAGGTTTCATGAATTGTTCACAGTATTGTGTTGTGTTCTGGGAATGAGAATTATGTAATGAATATTTTGTTTACTTGTGTTCTAATATTCTCATATCAATTTGGCAATAGGATTTGTTCTCCTATGCTTATTCTTTTTATATTTCGGCATAAAAATTTATCAGTTAGGGAAGTGTAGGTATTAACTTTGCATACTTTAACATAATTTGCTTAAACTTTGATTGTTGTTATGAACATGAAATTCTTGTTTATAACTTGTCAGTATGAAAGCGGCAAGTGGCTTGGAGAGCAGCGAGTGGGCACTGTCTCTAAAAAAAGTGGCAGAGGAAAGCACACAACCCGACATGTTCTTACTTCCACTATCTGTTGGAGGTTTACTTGCTGATACTCCTGGTTTTAACCAGCCTAGTCTGCTCAAAGTAACAAAGAGAACTCTTGCAGAGACATTTCCAGAGGTTTAATTTCTACTATTACATATCATATTCTTCTATGTTTTTTTCTTTTTTTTGGTATGTAACCTTGTCCCTCAATTATATGTTGTGATCTTTCCAGAATTTGGTTAGTGATTTCATGTTGGCTAATTCTCTTGTGATTCATTAATCCCTTCAGATCAGGCAGATGCTCAAAGCTAGTGAACCTGAGAAATGTTCATTTAAGGACTGCTTACACCTTGGTGAACCTGGATGTGTAGTAACAGGAGACTGGGAAAGATATCCATATTATTTGCAATTGCTTGATGAGATCAAAATCAGAGAGGAGTTTCAGCTACGGACATTTGGAACAAAGAGAGAAGGTGATGTGAGGTAAGTTTCAAACAGCAATATGTATGATCCAGCATGATGAGCATTGACTATTAGATGACTTACTAGGTTAGTATTATTGTCATTTCAGTTTGCATTCTGGCTGTTGCTTATGATGGTACAATATGAAGTTGGAATACCATTATGGATATTGGTTTAAGAGGGGAACTAGCTTCCATCTTGTAGGAGATACATGGCATCTGCATTCTACATCTGCCAACATGGTGAAACCACGAGTATGCGAGGCAACAATGCACATATTTGCTTGTTTCCTCTTGCATTTTTAAGTATATGATGCTTCATGGAAATTGAATTTATTTCCTTCCTAGTTGTTATTTGCATGCCAAATGACTATTGATGCTTTTTTATCCCATTGTCCCATGTCATTGATCTGGTTTATCTTGTAAATAGTCATTTGCCTGAATATTACTTGTCTTGAAAGTTGTTGACTCTTCTATTTATTCAATGTTCATTGACTTAGTGGTAATTGTTTACTGTAGGCAATACATAAAGAAGACACAATGCTTGTGGTCATCAATCATTGGAGTGCTTGGATTATTGCCCATTCATCAGTTAAATATAAGATATTTGATTGAATAATGGGCTTAATATCTGCTGCATCATTATTCTCTCGTAGATACTAGGTCAACTGTTATTATTCATCATATCATTTTTATAGTCCAAAGCAGTAAAACTTTTGCCAGTAATCACTGGTGAAACTAATTGAAAGATACTATGCCATCTAAAGTTTGTTATTTGAAGACTACTTTGTTAGAAGCATTACTGGTGGACCATCTCCCCTCCAGGAGGTAGTGATCTGCTGATCAAAAGGAATGGCTGCTCTACTAACTAATATATGTCAGTGTATGCTATAAATTGTAGCAGGTCAGTATTGAAATCAAGAAATTATTAAACTATGTTTGTGCCAACTTTTGCAGGTACAAGGTAGGTGACTTGGGCACTAAACAAGCAGAGCCACGACTTGAACTTAAAAAGCACCGAAGGGTATCTCGGAAACGTCTGAATCAGTCGATCCTGGATGAACTTAATGAACTTGACGATCTTGATGAGGGCTACTGGGCAGATATTGAAGAAGGTGCTAGGTGAAGCTGGCTTAAGGATGATCTCTACCTGACAGCCAACATCACACCTATTGCAATAAAGAAATCACGCGACACTGTGAATGCTCAAGTCTATGCACCTGCTCTTCTGTAAATTTTCTGTTGTAGATTCTAATTTGCTACAGTATACAATAAGAGGATTAGTTGGAAAAAAATGTCGGTATCTTTCCTTCTCAGCATAGAGGAAAATTTGCATTTTGGCAGAAATTAGCTTATTTTACTCTCTGATATAGTTCTTTCACCTTTTTCGGTTATTTAACCATAAAATGCTGCAGACTGGAGAGAAATCCCTCACTATGATTGGTTTCCAGCGGCCAAGGAGATTTTAAGGGCAAATACTCGGGAGTATGATTTGGATTGAGCTTCCGCTGAAAATGGCGACCTGAATAAATGGCTCACGTAATCTTTCCTTGTTTCAAACCGTTACCATGTTGAACTCAAATTGCGAGGTTGCTCCTCTGCTCGGTGACCGCTGAGCAGAGACCTTGTGACCATTTTTTTGGGGCAAGCAAACAAGTTACTTGGTGGTGGGTGCTCCACAGCGTTGTTTAACATGACTTTCATACTATTTGATGAAATCATTTTTATCGGTCTATTAATTGAATTAGGATGAGCAGCAACTTATTGTGGACTGGATAGCAGTAGTCTAAAGGGTTTAACTTCAGTACCCGATGAAGTTTCTGCTCGTGTGGGGCCATCAGGCCCATCACCGTGCAATTAAACCGTTACAGGCTGCAAGTTGAGGGTTACATTTGACTTGGATTGCACCAAACAAATTAAATGCACCTCAAATGTGCAATAGACATCTGGATGCAGGGCTAGTTGTCATGTCTCATATGTCCCACATTGAACGGAACACCTACTGTAAATAGGAAACAACATTGGTGCGCAAGACTTGTTCAATTGCAAGAAACAGCGAGATGCTGCAGCCTTGGACGTACATAATCAATTCCTAGATTAATTATGTGAGAAAAAACAGTCAATGCAATGAATAGATGAAGAGACCTGTTTGGCAAACTCCAGTTGAGGAATAATAGTCCCATATCGGATGGTTTAGAATTCTTATGGTGCTTATATACTCTTAGATTTGTGCGTTTGGGGCCTCAAATATCTGGATAGGATTTCAAAGCC
>KE504827.1:354229-369005 GCA_000441515.1 Elaeis oleifera
TTCTTCTGTTCTCCATGACGGGAAAGTTCGAAGAATAAGGGAGTCTTGACCTTTTAAATTCTAAAACTTTTAAGTGCATGGTACATGTTAATAAAATATTATTAAAATAATATTTAAGAAAGCTTTTCAAGTGCATGGTACATGTTAAATACCGATAAGGCTAAATTTCAAGGAAACAGAAGAATTTGTTCAAGAAATTTCAACTGATTCTATCCATAATACTGTTTGCTGGATATAGCTTCTTCATTCCTCATTCTTTAGCTTTATTTTCTTCCCTCACCCAGTCACCCTCAACCCATCCCCATTCTTCCCATCCTCCCCCTCCTTATAGCTGGCCTGATGCCTCCCAATCAGCTCCATGGCACGCCTTTTTGTGAGTTTGATGCCTCAACGAATTGGCGTTATCCCAGGATAAAGGTTTGTATTTCCTGTTAAGGAGTGGCTACAGTTCTAACTTCAGGTGGCCGGGCTCGCTTCAATTTCGGAAGAAGTTTGAAACTTTCTGGAGATGTGAAGGTACAAATAGGAAAATCATGTCTCAAGCAATTTACGAAGTTCTCATTACCGGTTTCCTTTTTTTCTCCACTCTCCCCAAGATTTTAGATCCTTTTCATCTGTCTCTTTCTCCAACCTCCCTCCATGTTCTTGTCCGTTCACTTTCACCTTTTTCTTCTCCATTAATGTCAGTTTCTCCGTACTTTTCATCCTGCAATGCAGCAAAAGCCTTGTTTTGGTGGTTCCAGTATATATATTACGCTGCAGTTCTGATCATATGTTTACGTCCTTCTCCCCTTTCATCTATCTTATGTTTCACTCACACAAGTATTTACCTAGCAAGTCGGACGTAATGGTTGTTGACATTAATGTTCACGAACTTGAGTGACAAACGTCTTTACACCTGCACTCCTTTTCTAGCTAGGCTCGTATGCAATCTAACATGGCAACTAGATAATCAACTAGTTAAAAACTGTAATGCAACCATGGTTACCATTATATTTTAGTACAATAAACATGAATTAAACACAATGACTCAATTTCATTAATCGGATATCATATTTAGCACCTGCTCCTCTCTATGTTCACCACTTTCATCTAACTGTGACCTTTGTGCTGGCTTACTATATTCGTGTTTAGCAATCCATTAGCATTTTCAAATTGCACATTGTTTATGTTATGCAATTTGCACCACTCTGATTGATTCCTGTGTCAATCATGTGAAGACTAACGGACTACTCAAATTACAGTCACAAAGCTTGAGAAATGCACATTTTTTCTCTTCTTTCCTTTCTCGGAGGGAAAATGATAGGACAGAGTCCCATCAAATTCCTTGAAGAAGCTTGAGACTTGCATTTAGGCGTGGATATGGTTCATTTTGGCAAATTCATGTGGTACTGAATCTACTGTTCTATGTGGTTCTTCTGTGTTGTAATACTGTTATTGTATGATGGATGTTATATCGATGATTATGTCTAGTTTGGATATCAGCAATTTTGTTGTGTCGTATAGCAAAACTGTGGTTGGTGGTAGGTGTTATAACGAGAATGTGGTCATGTATTTCTGCAGAACTTCTTTGGGAAGGTCTCAAAAATCTCCTTAGGACCTTCCATCTACATGGCCTCCGGCGCAGTGGGAAGAGCACCAGCTAAACTAGTTGATACTTGATGTATCTTGATTGTCTTGATGAGGACTATTGAGTAGATACTAAAAGTAGCAGATGAAGCTCTAAAACAAAATCTCTACCTGACAGCCAGCATGGAATCTGATGCAATAAAAGAAATTTTGACCGTTAGATAGATCGTTCGCACAGACTGTTGTGCTGTAAATCTTTTGTTGTAGATTCTAATGTGCTACTGCTATATGCAAGCACAGAGTTGGCCCAATTGATAGGGGGAGGAAATGTTAGCATGCATCCATTACTACTAATGTAGGGGAAATCAAGTTGTGTAGAAATTGGCTTATTTTATGCTGTGCGCTGCGGTTCTTTCGCATGTTTTGCATAATCATCCATGAGAAAGGCAAACTATAAACTAAACAAAATCTCTAATCATCTTAAATTTCCAACAGCTAAGCAGATTATGATCTCAAGATCATTCAACAAAGTTGTCTTAAAAGTATGGAGAGAAAAGGGAAAATGAGTTTCTATACAGATCATACTGTTGTGCAAGATTTCTCAGCACTATGTCACATTAAAGTAGGGGTAAATTTTCCAGCTACATGAGTTTCTGAACATGTGAGTTGGTGAAAATTTATTTCTTGTAGAGGTAACGCATATAATCCTGACATTTTAATTCCCAAGCATTCTTCAGCATACTCAGACGCATCCATACTTTGATATCAAAATCCAAGGCAGGGCAGTTGCACTAAAATCCAAAAGCATTTCCTAGCGAAAGCCTTTTTCCGAAAACATTACCTTACATCATTTTCTCCTGCTTGTCGGACCAAATTTGATTGGCATAGGTAGGAAGCCAATTTGTCTGAATGTGTTTATATTTGGAAGACTTATTGAATAAGAATGGTGCATTAGAATTGTTAGGTTACCAGTAGATCCCAAAATCTTAAGCACCTGACTCTGCTTGTATCTGGACTGAGCAGAATTTGAACCCTTTACTTTCACCTCTGATACTATGTTAACCTACCAGTAGACCCCAAAAGCTTATATGATATTTGGTCACCCTAAATGGGATCACCACGGTGATTTAAGATCATTGATGATCTAAATCCTAGGATAATCTAATCCCCAATAATCTAAGATCACGCTATTTGATAGGCTATAGTTTAATGATTAAAGACCTCCAAGTATCCATGAGTAATCTATTTGATATTTCATGAAAATCTAAGATTACTGGCCGTATAATATCAAAACTACCCCTTATATATTTCATAAAATATATTTGTTAATCACATAAAGTATATTATAATAAATATTAATATATATTAGTTACTAAATATTCTATAAAATAAATTTATTTGTCCTATAAATTGTTAATCGTATAAAGATATATTAATTATAATTATAAATTAATATTTTTATTTATACTTCTAATATGTTTTTTAGTACTAATATTTATTTTGATTAGGAAATAAAGCAAATAGAAATAAGAATATTTATTAAATAATTTATTATACAAATATAAAGTACAATAATATATTTTACCATAATTTAAATTATCATTGAACAATAATATGATTAATAATATATTATAATATAATATATATCATAAATATAATACATATAATATCAATAGAATATAATATCATATATGAATGGTATATTGATATATCGATTTTTTTCATTGTATTAGGGGATATTTTTATCCTCAAATTTCAGTTTAAGATCACTGCTCTAAGATAATCTCGGATTCCCAATACTAAAGATGAGTATCCCATCATTGTCACTGGGTTGGACGATGATTTGAGGAGTAGGGATAGTTTGAGATTGATGTCACATAGGATCATCATAGTGCAACCAAACACGGTGATCCTATTTACATTGCGAAGAATGTTGTTTTGTCTCCCAGTAAACTATAGAATAAAATAAGGGTATTTTAAGGATGGGGAAGTGTAAATGTTTCAAGTTAATAAGGGAATAATGGGGAAACTATGACAATAGCGGTATTTTAATGACAGGGTATTGTTGGATTGAAATGTACAAATAGAAGCTTGTATTTAGTCTCTTGGATTTGGATAAGTTACCTTTTTTACAAATTACATGCTCTAGTATTCAAGAAAAGCCTCTTTCTTATGTAGAACTGCATTGGCTAGGAGTATCAATTTATAGTTAAAGAATTGACATCAGGTTGATATTATCTAAAGATTTGCTCATTTCCAGGGCTCACATAGTTTGGTAGGAAATAGTTCAGGCGTTGAAGTGTTCTCAATAAGGGCCATCGTTATCTTTTGAGAAGAATGAATCATCATTGGTTAAAAGATTTAATTTGATAAATGTTGAAATAGTTAAACAATTTGTATTGATTGTAGTAGTAGTGGATGCAGTAGAAAAAGCCTTCTCTAAAAGGTATCATACAAGAAAATATCAAAGGCATGCAACCTTGTAGTGGAGTGCGCAACCCCCATCTTGCTAAATTCTGTCTATTTTTTGACAGTGATTTCCTAGGTATTCTTTTCTGCATTCTAAATGGAAGATATGAAGGGACTGTTTCAATTTTCCATCTCTTTATGCTGCTTTTCTGTGATTAACTTCAATCATATCTCTTCTAATCTAGTTATATATAGCTTCAGTTGTTTCCAAGCTATGTACATTACACAAGGGGTGGTCCTGGCTGGATCTCACAAAATCTAAAACCACATTAATCATGTCTTTTTTTTTTCAGTTAAAAACATATGGGACATGTATATGTGATGTGGTGGAGTGCATGTAGTGGCCATAGGTGATAAATTACTTATCCAGAAAAAAAAGAAAAGAAAACCAAAATAACTGAGGAATCTGGACTTTTGAAAGGAAATTTAAAATGACATTGTTGATGATGGCATTGCCATTGTTGTTCTCCAATGGGTTGACATTATTGATCTTTGTTTGATTTGGTAGATAAAAGGTCAGAGTGGATTCCCTGCACACCACAGATGCTTAACTGATTTGTGGCAAGTCAACGAGCTAGTTTGTTGAGCTTATTGTGATTTATTAGTTAGGTCGTCCACATCATTAGACCATCTCTACATCCATATATATACCTATTAAACAGAAAGGAGATAGAAAACCCGACCCTCTCTAAAATTCAGAAAGATTAAAAAGAAATCATAGAAAAATCAGCTCTTTTAGTTATTTTGAAAAATCATGTAAAGAATAGAAAATGCACATATTTTTAAAATAATTAGATTCTAGTGGAACTCTTCAAAACGAATAAAAAAAAAAGCTTCTTATTTCTTGTGGGAACTCCATATGTACCAGAAAAGAAAAATAATTCATTCGTAATATTTTCTCCATGAGTAAATTAGACTTTTTTGTCAACCCTTCAGAGAGGAAACAAATCATTCAAAAAGGAACAATTCATAACAATTACAAGAAATCATGTAAAAAAATCAAAAAAATGAATTAAATTAAGACAAATTCGTTCATAATAAAGCAAAAAAATGTCATTCTGAAGTTGTGCAAAAAAAGGAAAGTCAAAAAAATCTTGCTTCTTTTTTTTGTAAACTTTTTTTAAAAGAAATGCTTCTTATTTATTTTCCTCGAACAAAAAAAAATCTCAATCTTGAATTTAGTGTCACGGGAATCAAAGGTAGTAGCAGACTGAAAAAAATCTCGCTTCTATTTCTTTCTACAATTAAAGTGCCAGTCCAATGATCGAAGTAATTGGGATGGTTAATATTGTGCTTTGTATTTTTTCATTCGGTTCTTCAAATTTTTATTGTTGCTCTATTATATAAAATTATATTTTCATTTTTATTATTCCCAAATGCATCATGCAGGTATCATTCTTATGGTTTCATAAATGAAACCTTAATTGGATGAAGAGGAGTGTAAATGGGATTTTCCACCAATTGAAGGATTGAATGGAACATCAGGCATGTTAAATGCCAAATACAATAAATATAAAAGCAATGAATATTTCCTTCTTCAAGTAAATTGACCATGGTCTTAAGAATTAGCACCTCTCTCCTTAATTATCAAGATTTTCATCTTGGCAGATAAATCGATATCACAAGATATCTTGTTATATGATGTTAATATGTAGCCCGAGATTTTCGTCCAACATAGTATACATATAATCAGAGTTCTGTTACATCAGCTGAGAGATAGATATCTCACTATATCAAGATCTGAATTCATATCAGTTTTGGTCCCACATTTAGATAACCAATACTTCAATATGTTAAAACCTTGCTCCTCAATTTAGGAGTTTTGGGAGCTAGGTCCCACAATGTGGATCTAGAAAATTTTGATGTGGCAGCAAAATCCAATACAACTAGAAAATACCTCAAAATGAGCTTGAGAATGGGGTTATGTGTACTTAGATGCGAATGCCTTTACCTCATCATTTGCACTGATAGGTGCCTTCTTGAGTTCTTGTGAGCCAAGTCTCTTCCACTTTAAGATGCGAAAAAGTGCTAATGTGGTATGTTCCAAAAAGTCTGCTACATGATCTTGTTATACAATACCTGCTGGAGAAGCTTTATTCTGTATTTAATCAAGGTTAATCTACTCTTGTAAGAACCATAGCTGATTCATTTGGGATTTGGTTGTCATCTTGAGACCATACCTGATGCATAGGTTGAACTCCATAGGCATGGTCTAATCGAAAACATGCACAAATAGACAATTGGGTTGCAAGTTTATCTAGTTGCATCCAGTTCTAGCTCGACCTAGACCTAACCCAAACTGCTTTCTGATTCTTAAAGTTTAGACAAGCGATTCGCCGAGAAGGTATGGATTTAAGTCTCGCTGGTCTACATTTAGGTTAGGCATATTTGAAAGTCAATTCAGATTGAGTTTATTCGTTTACATCAGATCGATACTTGCATAGATTGGAAAACCCGAACCTAATATCAGACCTCATGCCCAACCCTTGGGTCTCAGCTTCAAGTACAAGTCAAGTCTAAGTTATATTGTGTTCGGGTCAGTTTCGGTCTAATCTGACCTTCTAGAACCCCAAATCCAATTCGATAATTGTTTACTCCAAGTTTGAAATCAAACATAATTCTAGTCAATTTTTTAAATTATGTCAAGAAGTTTTAGAGAACACAAATGGGGAAGGTTGTATCTAATTTAGGCTTATCCAGAAAGATAACAACCAAACAGCTGACCTACCGGGTCATGCTTAATCCCCTGACTAAAAAGGGACACCACATGAGATGGTGATGTCCTCCAAGATTCTAATTGGGGGCCTAATAATGTGTCAATTATACATAAGAGGACATTATCTCCTAAAGTAATGAAAGCCTTTTTGTTGCCATCTCTTGGTTCTCATGCTGTCATTTGTTTTTTAAATGGAGTTGTCGGTAAAACTCTCATTGTCATGGATCAGAAATCCATCATGTTGGACTACATCAGAAACTAAAAGAGAAAAAAAAAGAAAATGAGCATACAAAGAATAACTAAAAATTTCACAAATGAAGAATTTTATTAAGGGAAGCTCAATTTGTGGATTCTTTCATGTGAAGCCAAATGATGGAGGGAAAAAACAATCAGAATGAGGCACCATAAATTCAAAGACAAGTCTTCTACTTAACATGAGTGATATTAACTCCAACCAAGTAATTAAGAACTTTCTGATTTTTAGATGCTTAGGCTTCTGGTGGTGTTTTCAGATGGAGTTTTATCATTTCCTATTTTTCATCAAATGATTGATTTAAATATTTTCCTAAAATAAAGAGAAATATATTTCTTCTAATTCGCAATTATCCTATGTGCAAATCCTTAACAATAGCATATGAGAATTAGATAGTCCTTAAATTCTAGCAATCTTACAACGAGAGATCTAGTTCAACCACACTGATCAGATGGAAGTCTGAACTCAAGCAGCACTCCCAAAGCATTGGAATAAATTAATCTTTTCTTTGCTCAAATCCTTCAGGTTGACACTTATGGAGCCATGCATATCAGGCCTTCTTAGTTCTTCTGTAGATAGATGGTAACTCTTTTGTTCTTTTAGCTTTGCTCCTCCTCGTACCCAATAAGAAAAAAGAATGGAAATAAATTAAATGGGGTATGTCTACGAGCAACAAAAAAAAAAAGGAAAAGTTAAATGGTCTATGACTCTGAAAGCAATTTAGATGTGACAAAGTTAGCCAAATTATTCATGCCAGTTTAAGACAAACTGGCCACACCGTGTGCTTTTGAAAAAGCCAAAAACGTAACTAAACAAGGGCTAAATATTCCACCTACCTATCAAAAGTTCTCTTGTTTTTATCTTGGTTGGAACGCTGCACTAAATATGAGCTCAATCGTACAAGACGTGGGACATCAAGGAGATGGTCGGAACCATCCAATATTGCTTCCAAATGCACCAAGGTGGCATGGCATATATTGGCCATTGTCTACCAAAAATAGGTGTGAACGCCCATGGAATCCGCATCTAATGAAGAACCAACAAAGAAATCTAGGATTCTCCATGGCAATTCACGCCCAACTCTTTCTGCAGCATGGCACCATTGAAGTGATCAAATAAAGATTTGAGTTAGACGTTCTGCTAATGAACAAAGTTTTTCCACCTCGGTGGCAACCGAAACCCTATCGATCGAGATGGGCAATGATATTTGTTAACCTCAGATGATATTCAACAACCAAAATATCAAAATTATGAAAAATATAAAACAAATAAAGATGCTTTTAAAGTTTCATTATTCTCATTATATGGAATCCTTTCCAATATATTAAAGATGTTTTGCCATCCTTTTAGCAATGATGGGAAAATGCTCTGTTATTGTGTCATAGTTGTTTTTTTTCTTTTCTTTTCTTTTTTAAAACTGGGATAGGAAGAAATCCATGCCATGGTATGTATACAGACATATGTATACACATAAATACATTATATACGTATCAACATTCATATATACACACATACATACATATATATAATTATTTATGTAATTCTCATTATTCGTTTCTTTTTTAATTATTGAAGCAAAAATGGTGGGTGCAACATACATACATACATACATACATACATATATGAGCCCCCATTCCATCGATTACTTATTTTATCATTAGGCGATCGTTTTTTTAACAGTAACCCATCCATTTGTGGACCACACGTGCCATTTTAGCGTATCCACGTGTCCGAAGTGAGCTAGTACGTGACTTACAACAGAAGAAGGGCAAGGGGTAATTAAATACTGTTCGACTATATTGTAATCTAGTTCTATAATCTGCTTATATTCGCTCATGATTCCGTTCATACTACCTAGGCAAAGGTCACCACTTCCCACCTTATATATATGCTGTCAGGCACGCCATCCAGATGGCTATCAAGGATTAATAGCCAACCCAAGATTATATGGAGGACTACTACCTATTCCACACCCCACAACACTCTTATGGACTCCATCCCTCGTGATCTCATGAACAACAATACCTTTGACACAACCATCACAGATTATGATCATGTCTTCAATGAATTCATGCTCTTTGGAAATGAGTATGATGGCCATGGGCTGTGGTTGAAGAGTGAAAATATGTTCAATGGCGAAGGCGAAGGCACTTCAAATTCCGGCTTACGCATCCATGCAGTCGAGGACTATTCCGACATTTACCTGTCAGTAGATGGCAATGCACCTACAAGTAGGGTTGTCAAGGAGAGTCCTGAGGAGAAACAAGGTGATGGCAATTCCTCAGGCAGGACGACAAGGGTGGCGAAGTTGCGGAGAGATCGTTCGAAGACTTTGATCTCAGAGAGGCGGCGGCGTGGTCGAATGAAGGAGAAGCTCTATGAGCTGCGGTCCTTGGTTCCTAACATAACGAAGGTATGCACTCTGATCAATCTTCTTGGTCCAAAACTTGACACACTAGTGTTTGGCTTACTAAATACAAGAAAAGGCTTAAATTATTTGTTTCTTAATGTATTTGTTTTGAGGCCCTTCATTTTTTTAAGCTTGTGGAATGCATTTGGCTTGTGCCAATTAGATAAATTGATCGCATTTCTAAAGTCAAATCCATGTTCTTTCAATGCGTCCATCTCCTCAATTGGCACTAGGATGACACTTGCATAGCTGATGTTGGACATTAAAGGGGGACCAATTACTTAAAGTAATAGTTCTTCTATTAAAACAAACCAAGAAACAAGATATGCCCAAGATAAGCACATTGGAGTAGTTTTTTGACCGTTTCATCGGTTCTCTCAACTGAATGATGCAGATGGACAAGGCTTCGATCATCGCCGATGCAGTTGGGTATGTGCAAAATCTTCAAAGGCAAGCAAGAAAGCTAGCAGAGGAATCAGGCTGCTTGAATCCTCTTCAAAAGTAGATCAGTTGTCAGGAATTCTCTCCGAGAACAGCAGGAAGGCTTCACAAGTTGATCAGGGGAGAAGTAATCCAGTTGGGGGAAAGGTGCTGCAATTGATGGCTTTTGAGGTTCGCAAAGGAAGATTCTATGTGAGGTTGGAGTGCAGCAAGAATGAAGGTGTTTCATCATCCCTCTACACTGCAATCGAGTCTCTGGGGTGCTTCCATTTGGAGAGCTCTAACATTTCCATCGCTTCTGAAATATTCGTGCTAACTCTAAATGTAATTTTTTTTTTTCCAGCCTTTTTCTTCTTTAATTTGTGAGTATTCTTGGTGCATTAATTTTGAGACATCAACTGATTCATTCTTTGGGTGTTAACAGGTCAGAGGATTCATGGAGGAGATGAACGTGTCCACTTTGAAGCTATGGGTAATGGGTGCAATTTTCAAGGAGGGATTTGAGTTCGAGATGACGGCAATCCTTTAAATCTTCTTTCCCTCATAATCTAGTTTCCGAAATAAACCACTTAAACATGTTTCATTAGGAGTTGTAAATTGAGAAACTTTTCAAGATATTTTGTTCACTGATCTTGAGATGAGGAAGTAGCAACAGAGAGAGACTCTCAATGATGTACCATTGCCGATGAGAAATAATTTTTATATGATACATCATCAAAGATATACATATAATGTACCATACTCTAGTTTGGATATAGTTGCTTCCAAATTACGTTAAAAGGAAAGTCTTAATGCCATAGCTTGTTGGACATCTATTTTGACAAATTTTTTGCAGGATTTAGCATGAAAACTTGAAGTGAAGAAAATTTGAATTACAAAGCTCAATTGCTTTATTTTTTTGGGCTATTTTCCATTTTTTCTTTTGTAAAAATCATGGTTTAAGAAAGGATGGGCACATCCTCCTCATCAGCAACGTCCCTGTAGCCTAGGACATGCACAAGGTTGCATGCTCACCACCCTACAAGAGATGAGGAGGCCCTACCTATAACTAGCACACAAGTATAGCTTCAAGAATGGTTATGTCAACTCTTTGAGAGTTGACTAAACTGATTTAAGGCCTCCATTTGACTTATAATTAGCTCTTGACAGCCAGAAAGTTAATGTGAATATAACAAGATATCTTATGACTTCTAGATAAAACCACCACCACCAACCTTATCCCATCAGGGGTTTTAAAACCCTTCTGCCACAAAATTATTGCACCCATGGTTCACCGATCATGTTTTCAAGGTTATAATTAGAAAACAGAGAGTCGCATCAACAAAGCAACACACAAAAGGAAATAATAAGAAAAGATGTTCTGAAGCATGCTTTCAAACTCATTGATGCATACGGCTTCAATATCTGAGCTTTCAAGAAATTATGGTTTCAAATTCATTAATTCCCTGTCCCTACTATGAGATTTCAAAACCATGCCCTCATGATTATGGTACAAATTTAATATCTGATTTTATTCTTTCATTTTGTGGACAAGTGCTAATTTCCAGAGAAGTGACTGAAAACTCTGTCATGTTTTTCTTTGAGTTCTACCATAACTTTGCCTTGGTAGCACCTACCTGGAGGGCCAGGAACTGGCTGGGGTTAAAAAGGATTCAGGTTGCAGACCGTCCAAATGACAACATTTGCAACCTTGATCCATAACAATGGTTCAGCCTTTTGCAACGTTGATCAATACCCATCTTGGAACTGTCATCCAGTTGAAATTCCTTGACCCAAATTCCAAGACCAAGCCTGCCTTGCCCAATTCCATATCCCTGGATATTTACTCGCATCTCCAGAGTTCAGAAACAAAGGCTCTTAGTAACAAGGCCTGCAAAAGTCTCAAATGCTGAGCTCAAACAAACGAAGACGTATAACTGTGCAAAATAATTCCAAAGAACATAATAGCTTTCTTTAGCTTTCTAGGAGCCAGCTGAGTCTCTGCCTGCAACATCAACAAAGAATAAAGATCAGGTAAATGGAGTTACAATACTTGAAAAATAGCATATTAACTGCCAAAATACAACAATCAAATAAGTTTAGAAAGTAGTGATAAATATGCGATCATCAGTCATGCAAACAAAGCGGCTTTTTTTTTTTTTCATAGTTCTGCAACAAATAAAAGAACACAATCCTGTTACTACCATGGCAAAAGATTTATCTAAAACCATTTATCTTGACTTCCAAGAACATCTGAAGTTTATCGATAAGAGACATGCTTGCAGAAAGCAGCTATGGTTCCAATCGAAGTGCCTTCCGATGGAGTTTTTGATTAAAAAACTGTTTTTTGCGCAAAGAATTTATGAAACACTTAATCATGATCTGCCAGTTAAAACAAACTTTCCTAACCGGTCCTAGCTGGTTCTGGAAGGACAACAAAACCATCTTATCTGAGAATAGAAGAAAGAACTTGCCACAACTAACCTAAAGTTCAAAAGGAAGATAGATAAAAGGAGACGTAATGTTGGCTGTGAAAATATCCACTGGTATGGTATACATGATGAAAGATCTAGTAAAAGCAGTTTGAAGTATTACCTCTTTTTTGACTGGCTCTTCCTTTTCAGACAATATCAATTCAATATGACATGGTGATGACGTGTAAGCTGCCAGAATAAATTTCGGTGGTTAGTCAAATAAGGCATCAAAAAAATTTCGATTGAACCCAAGAACTGGACTTACGATTTATTCGTCCATGGGCACGGTATGTTCGGCGCCTCTGCTTCTGCGCTTGATTGACCTGAATGTGGGAAATGCAAAGTGCATCCACATCCAAACCTTTAACTTGCAGAATGAGCAAGTATATTGATCAAAATAATTTGCCAAATTAATAAAAGTTAATAAGAGGGAGTTTAATGATTGGCAACCAATCCCTCTCCAGAGCCAAAAAGTTTGGTTATTTGCTCTCCACCGACCGAAAGGAGCTCTCATCCAGCCACCTGTGGCTTCCAACTATCAGTCATAGTTCTGCCATCTATCTTTCAGGTAAGTCTTACTCAACCCTTCTGTTTTCCCTGTCCTTCGGCGACCCTCTCTTCCCTTCTCCTCTAGGCAAGTCTCTCTATCCTCCTCCCCAACTATCCATACCATACCCCTATAACCACGGACGACCGCATGGAGGGCAAACAGGGAACAATGATGGTGCAGCTGCTTGTAGTTTTTTCTATGCGATAACATTCACACAGAGCCAGGGTCGTTCCCTACGAGCAACTGCATCATCCTACAATTGTAGATGACTACCTAAACCATGGTTCTGCCACCCTTTATGTGTGACTACCCGCATCAGAAAAATATGCATATATTGTCTGCATATTTTCCTATGCAATGATGTTTGCATATTTTTCGTATTTCTTTATGTGGTGCACAATGAAAAAAATAATTCTCATCAGCCTTTCCTCACTTGCCTGACTTTCTCCGATCTTGCCGAATATGCCACTCATCTCTAATTCTCTATCCACTAATCTTCTCCAAGCCTTTTTTACGGTCATTCATTACTCATCCGGCTTCGTTCGATCCTTTCCCCACATTTCTCTTATCTGTCATCTATTCATCTCTCTCCACCAAATCCTATCCATCTCGTCCTGCCTACCTCTATCCCGCTCACCTCTGGGTTTCTCTTACCTAGCTTGTCCCTTTCACATTATACAGTATAGGCTGTGGAAGGCTGTCGTATCACTGGCAGCAACCTCCAATATGCTGATGAAATAAATTCCTAAAAGAGAATGAAAAAGAGGAACTTACCATCTGGTGGTGGACCGGTGGCTTGTCGAAGAGCCCCCTTGCTCAAATCTATACAAATACGTTAAAAAGAGAAGCTAACACTCTCCCGAAGCGACAAGCGATGTATTACGGGAGAAGGGAGGCTACAATAACCCTTGTAGCAACCCCCGAATGTTTGATTAAAGAAGCTAGCCAGCTCATCTTCCCTCTCATTGCTGGGTGTGTTGAAGTGACCTGAACTCACCTTACCCTCGCCATTGGACAACCACTACAGCCCTCTTTGATCAGGTTTTCTCCACATTTTTTTTTTAAATTTAAACCGATATGGTACCACACTCTTCCAAACCTGACAAGCCACTTTTAATGTCCTTCTAATCATAGTCTAAATCTGAAGCCAGCACCCCTTGTCGACTTCACTGGAACAAAAAAAAAAAAGAAACAGAGATGACGGGACGAAGCCGAGTCCGATTCAACAGGGGAACCATGTCCCCTGTTAATCTTTGGTTGTGGGGAAAGATAAGACCGCGAAGGCGACGTGATAAGCGTTGTTCACCGGCGAGGAGTGTTTGGATCATTTATACCGGTGAGTTCTAGCGTTATCCAAGGATAATCAAACCTATCTCCTCCCAATCTCTTCTTTAAAAGCCCCTTCATCCTCGGTCAATTCCATCATCTTCTCCTCCGCCTCCCTCTACCCTTTTCCCCATCTCCGGTGGCCACCGTGCTGCCTTGCCGAGCGCCGCTACCTCCCTAAAAATCCTATTTCTCTTTCCTAAATCCAACAACCCCTGTTCTGAGAGCCTTCGAGGGAGATATTGCTGGAATCCATCCTGCCGGCTGCTGTCATCGCTGCCGCCATCATCTCCGATAAGCCTCCCTTCTCTCTCTTTCCTTTCCAGCCCCATCTATCGTCGCCATGGCGTGAGAGGCAGTGCTCTTTTCTTCTTTTTCTTTCGAATTTCCTACTGTCCTTGGTCGGACTGCTGCCTCTGGCTGTCGCCGTGCAACACCGCAGACCGCTCCGGCTATCTCACCACCGACCCCACCCTAGCTTCGGTCGACCCTCATGAAACCCCAAGAGGTCTTGGGTTCAATAAAGAAAGAAAAAGCAAGAGAAAGAGACACAGAAAAAAAAGACGACGGAAAGAGGAAGAGAGAGAGA